>CM035789.1:9197892-9430392 GCA_020466265.1 Siphamia tubifer | reverse complement strand
TTTTGGCGGGACTCCAGAGAACATGTCCCACCCTCACGACCACACCTCTCTGTTCCAACCCGTTCCAGCAACAGCCTGTCAAATAATGGCCCATGCTACAGTGCTTTGTGATTATTGGACTTTTATTTTGAAAATGTATT
This sequence comes from Siphamia tubifer, assembly GCA_020466265.1. NCBI lineage: Eukaryota > Metazoa > Chordata > Actinopteri > Kurtiformes > Apogonidae > Siphamia > Siphamia tubifer. The sequence continues at coordinate 9,430,252 of CM035789.1, read as the reverse complement.
GTCGTTCTGTCTTCCACATTCATGCAAGGTTTGGTATGAATGTCTCATGAAACAGTCATGAATGCTTTATGTGCAGTTTATAAAAGCTGTTATTAATGTGTTATGAACTCACCCGTCAAATAAAGTGTTACCCCAAATGTAATGTAAAATAAACAGATTCTAAAAATAAATAAATAAATAAACAAAGAACGAACACAAACAGTCCCATGTGTTCATACTCAAACACCTTTAGTTTTATAATGTGTAAAAACTATCTCTTTTTAAATAGATTCTCATCAATCTGTCCTGTCTGTTTCCTGTCAGATCGAACGGTGATACTGACGAAGCCCCAGAACGTTCGCGCGCTCAGAGGATCCAATGTTCTGCTGGACTGTAGCTTCTCCAAAGACCGAAAACTGCGTGATTACCAGATAGTCTGGAGGAAAGACGGAAGCAAAATACAGGAGTCTTCACCAGATGACGAGTAAATACACACAGATGCATTTCAGTTCACAGCGTTATTAAGGTTATATTAGAACTTAAGGACATGTTATACCAGAAAATCAACTGTTAATGTCTCTGGCAAATCATTTCCTTTTGGTTATAAGGGTTTGATTTGTCATGTGATCATGGAATGAACACTGAAATGGAAAAATAGAAACGTATGTGTGTCATAAAAATAGGTAAAAATTTTTTTACACCTATTTTCATGAAATTTAGCAAAAGGGAAAAATTATGTGATGACCAAAGAAGATTCAGGATATTTCAACACACACACATACACACACACACATATACGCACGCATTAATCCTCTTGGGACTATATATATATATATATATATATATATATATATATATATATATATATATATATATATATATATATTTTCTTCCTGGTTCTTTTCCTTTTTTCATACAACTGTTATTATCTCACTGAACTATATGATTTCTTTTCCATAATTTTGTAATCTTCTTATCTATTTTGTCAACATTTTTTATGCAATTTGGAGGGGAAAAATTGATGGTGCATTGTGTAGCTTTTGGATTGGCTTTTTATTGCATACACAGAAAATATTTTTCCTGCAAATCAAGATAATATTACAGATTTAATGTCTATCTGAAGCAGCCACATGTTTTTCAATAGAAGAAGCATTTTTTGTCAAACATATTTCATGCTAATATTTGATATTCTGTTAAAAAAATGTTCTACTGCTGTTTTTGCTCTTGTGAATATAAAGATAATATTATTTTGCATAGTATTCTGCATTCTTATGTCATTGTTACTCCTTCCTCATTGTTTTCTGTGTGTTGCTAGGTACACCATCTTTGACAACGGAACTTTGAAAGTGACCAACGTTCATTCAGGACACACGGGCACTTATTCCTGTGAGGTCATTACTTACTTGGACCACGCCAAGTCCAGCGGCTCCATCACTGTAGTTGGTACGTTTGTACTGTGTGTCTGTGTGTTAGATCTGACCGTTTGTTCATTTCTGTCTTTTAAGTTCCAACACTGAGACAGTTTTTTTGTTTTCTACACTCAGCTCCACCAGGTCCTCCCAGGGACTTGTCTGTGTCTGAAATCGACCCTCAAGGTGGAACCCTTACACTCAGCTGGACACCTGGACACACACACAACAGCCCTATCATAGGTACTGAACACACACACACACACACACACACACACACACACACACTGGTTTCCATGTCTCATGAGGACCAAGTTGTACTCATCACTTGTAGGTAAAGTAGCCATTGGGTAGTGAGTGCAAATAATTGTTTTTCATATATATATATATATATATATATATATATATATATATATATATATATATATACACAAAATTATGAATATAATATAATAAAATTCAAGAAATAAAAAATGTAATTTAAACATCCAATTCTTTATGAGTAATTCTGAAATGAATGTATTTATAGAGCCACATCATTTGCATGACTTTTACTGGTGGGGACCTATATTTATATTTAACACTTATGGGGACCTATATTTTGGTCACCATAGTGTCAGAGGTACCTATGGCATGACTGTAAACATATCAATGTCTCCATAAAGACACACACACACACACACACACACACACACACTACACTACACTAGTCTTTCTTAAATGGGGGTACTTGGAAGAAGCCCAGAGGGGACCTGAAATATTTTTTTGTTAAATACATTAAATAAGTAATCATTTTCAGAATACAAAAATAAATAATGAAAATTAATCCTGAAATATAAAGCACAATAAATACATTCATATAACTGTTTTATTGTCAATCATCATGTTTAAGTTTTAGTAACATTTTAAGAACATTTCTATTTCATATTATTCAAAATGAGTAATTAAGTACTGTAGTGTTGTTTTTTGTGATCGAAAGCTGATTTATCCATTAATGACTAATGAGGTAATTTTTTTTTTCTTATCATTGAAAAGGGGCACTTTTCCATTTATATTTTGGGACACAATATGTACTTATACTTATATTTACATATATATATATATATATATATATATATATATATATATATATATATATATATATATATATATATATATATATATATATATATATATGTGGTTTGTTTACAAAGTTTTGAAAATACACCTTTGGCACAGGAACTAATTTTTTAATTCAAATTTGCTTAAGTTAGCACTGGTGGTACAAAAAATTTATTTTAAGGGGGTACTCCACTGTAAAAAAACAAAAAAAAACCCACTGTGATATAGTGTATCAGCATAAGGTTAACCTTTATGTAAAATGTGTCTGTCTTAAAGCTATTTCCACGGACAATAAATAAACACAACAATCATGACAAAGTTTTTTACAAAAACAGAAAGAACTTTATTCATCCGTCTTTCATTCAGAGTTCATCATTCAGGCCCGTGAGGAGCAGCACACAGAGGAAGGACAGTGGAAATGGAAAGAGTGGAAGAAGACCCCTGGAGATTTCAGTGAAGTGGAGATGAAGCTCGAACCCTTCTGCACCTACCGCTTCCGCATCATCGCTGTGAACGAACTGGGCCCCAGTGAGCCCAGCGAACCCTCAGAACACTTCAGCACGCCACCTGCTGGTGAGTGACCCCAGGCTCAATGTGAAACACCCACCTGTTTAGTTTAATGTCATGGTGCTTTAATAAGAACTAGAAAAGCACAAACCTCCACCAAGGCAGATACCCCCACTTCGAGCATATGTTTTTGCCAGAGTTTGTTTGTCCGTCTGTCTGTCTGTTAGTTGGCAAGATAAGTCAAAAACTTATGGATGGATTTTGATTACATTTTCAGGATGTGTTGGGAGTGTCACTAGGAACAAATGATTACATTTTGGTGGTGATTCTCGATCACTTTGAAATTTGACATTGCAGTAAACATAATACATCTCCAGTCCATCACCATCGTCTTTGTCTTGCTGGTGTTCAGATGCAGGTTCTTCACTGAACTCCACACTCTAGTGGTGAAGCTGCAGATTAAAACCACCAGATGATGAATATGTACTTTTACCACCAAAAAAATTGGGGTAAAAAAAAAAAAAAAGAGTAAACATTCACTTTCTTATCTCCAGGTGATTATACATCGATGAATACATTATATTATTACATTTCTGCAATTACATCCTCTCAAACCTTACACACTGACCATTTGAAGCCATTTGACTCTTAATAGATTTATTTTTCATTCACCATTTCCTGAACTGGGTTGTTTTCTACCTCTACTAATGTGTTCATTTGTATTCCATTCTTCTAGTGCCTCACAGTAACCCCTCTGGTGTACGCAGTGAGTCCAAAGACCCAGGGACTCTGATCATATCATGGAATGTGAGTACTTTAGCCTTGGTGCTAACTACTTACCATATTTTCCACACTATAAGGCACACTATCAATGAAGTCAAACACATTCATTGTAACACTCACCTTTGTTCAAACATTAATGAGTGTATTCACAATAATTCCCAACTTTGTTTAGCTGTAGTATGTAACAAAACACACTCTTATACCGCTAAATCAAAGTATCGTATTCACAATAACTGTCAAAATTGTTCAGTTATAACATGTACAATACAACATAATACACTGACTTCTTCAGTTCAGTCCTTATATACACACTGTAATATTATTGTGAAGTAAAGTATGTTTTACTCCACGCCGTGAGCGCTGTGTACGACACAAAATCACTTTGAAGTGACTAAGCACAGCCAGAATGAATTCGTATATAAAGCACTCTAGATTATAAGGTGCACTGTCATTTTTGGAGAAAATTAAAGGCTTTTGAGTGTGCCTTATAGTCTGGAAAATACAGTAACTTCTGAACGTCCGCTTTTGTCCATATATGAATCTCATATGCCCCCATGTGTTTCCAGGAAATGGAAAAGCGTTTCCACCACGGCCAAGGCTTCCAGTACAAGGTGTTTTGGCGAGAAGCTGATGGGAAGGGTGTCCACTGGAACCACGGCTATGCCACTGGCCCCCCCTTCTCCATCAACAACACAGGAACCTACACGCCGTTTGAGATCAAGGTCCAGGCTGTAAACTCACTCGGAGAAGGACCTATGCCCATCGCTGAGATTGGACATTCTGGAGAGGACTGTACGTCCAGTTTATACATACTCACACAAATAATCTAACAAACATGGACCCAAGTAGTAGAGAGAATATAATATGACACTGGGCATCGTGCAAGAAACCATATGACAAAATGTGTCTTATTTTTGTTCATATCCTACATATTCTCAAAATGTGTTAATAGCTATAGATTTGTGGGATTCGCAGATGGGTTTTTTTGTTTGTTTAGTTTTGGGGTTTTTTTTGCTCTTATAGATGAGAGAATTTTACAAATAGTCGAGTGCTTTTTAGAGAAATAAGATAAAAACATCGCAGCCTTTAGTATTTGTTGAATTTACAATTTAATTCAGATGATTTCATGTGTATACATATGTATATATATATATATATATATATATATATATATATATATATATATATATATATATATATGATTGATGACTACATTTCTGGTTGTAAAATATTTAATCTGTCAATTGAACCACATCTCTGTCATGGCGGGTATCTGGTTGAACACCTTAGTATCAAAATTAATAAAAAAGAAAAGTAATTAATTATATAAAAGGAGATCTTTAGGGAATATTGGAAATAACGATGTTTCACTTTAACATGCTAAAGTGACAAAGTTTTTGTCATGATAGGTCAATAGATAAATAGATATATAAATAATAATAATAAATATAGTAAATTAGATAAATAAAAAGTACAGTATATCTCCCTACAGACTTTCTTGGAAAAAAAAGAAATGATAGTTGTTTGTCTTTGCAGTCGAAAAATACATTTTAATTTGAAGCATTATTGGCAGTTAAATGGTAGTCCTCACATAATTACTTCACTGCTACTAAGGTCCTTTTTCTTACTGACCTTTTTTGGTAGCATCTGTAAAAATCTTGATCTTGATCTTGTCAGCTGTTTGCACGTGGACAGCCGCTGCCCTTTTATGGTATTTAGTAGGTGTGGTTATGTATGCTAACTGACCACGACCCTCCTATTTATGATCAAGTCAACATTCTACACCTGGGGGTAAGGGCAACATTAGATAATGAGAACATGTGGTGTATCCCGAGTTTATTCCTCTTATTTTTTAAGAGGAAAAAATAGGAGGAATGGACTCAACAATATTCTCCTGAGACCCAGCAATGCATTTTTCTCTTCTGTAGGAGACAAGGGTTTCACTGTTTTACAAAAAAAAACAAAAAAACACTCTCCACTTCAAAGGATATTTCATAACAAAATAAAAATATAAATCTGAAAATATAGTTGCATTATGGTATTTCCAGTCAAAACAGTTATTTATGTATAAAAAGTCCAAACTTTTCTTCTGGTGGATATTGAAAAATTCAAATAATCCCAGAAAATATGAGAAAATGTTCAGAGACAGTTGCTGCATGAGGCCCAGTGTTTCTGTTGAACTGATGCTATTGTATTATTTTACCGGAAGCTTCATTTGTGGTGCCTGTGTATTTAGTGTGTCTCTCTGGTTTTCAGTTCCTATGGAAGCTCCCAGTGGAGTTTCAGTGATTGTAATGAACAGCACAGTCAGAGTGAAGTGGAACGAGGCCCAGAAGGTCCGAGGTCTGCTGCTAGGATACAAGGTAACAACACCACAATTCTACACCTCACTCTCTGCCGGATTCAAGTCCCAGTAGTTTGTCAGTTATAAAGAGTCCCTATGACATGGCTTAATTAGCTTCCTTCTAATTCTTACTTTTATTTCTTCAATCTCAGCAAAAAAAAAAAAAAGGAAAATATGTATATACATCATATACAAATTATATGGAATTATTGTTAACCCTCCTGTTATGTTCATTTGTCAGGAACAGCAGTGGTGTTCTTGGGTCAATTTGACCCAGTGCATGTTTAATTATCCAAAAAAATGTCCAAAACCCAAAAATATCCTACCAACCAGTGTTAATATTTTCAGTTCAGTTCAGTTTATTTCAAATATGCAACAATCAAATATGCAAACAGTCCCCGCTAGTGAAACAAACAAGACAAAGAAAGAGCATATACACAAAAAACAAAACATATTTCATCACTAATGTCATTACTAACTATTCTATCAATATTTAGTACAATAGTGTTCCTTACCTCTAACAAGTAATTGTGCAATTAGGATAATTCACTGTTTTTGCAGAAAAAAAATACATATTCAAACTGTTTTGTTTGTTTAATATTGCACCACTTTATTACTTTAAAAAGACATTTAAAATATAATATAACAACATAATATGTTCCACAGTTGCAAAAAAAGGAATACTCTGACATTTATGACATCCTTTTTCCTCCAGTTTGACTGATGGGTCAAATTGATCCAAACAGTATCTATGTGATATAAACATAATGGGGGTGATCGCAAATATGTGAGATGAACCATTTTCATATTTTATGGTGATTACACTCATTAAGGCTTGCAGAAATAGTTTAATAGAGAAAAATGCTTTTAATTAGTTTTCATAGATTTTAAAAATGGGTCAATTTGACCTGTAACATCAGAGGAGGGTTAAAGGAACAAGTTACCTCAGGGGTGATTGTTCCAAAAGTGACTCGTGGTTTTACAGTTAAATGTTGGAGCTTCTTGTACCACTTCCTGTCAGATCTACATTAGGAGGCTGGGGCCTAAGACGGAGCGACGCCGGAGGTCCCTCGGAAAAATGTTTTACGAGGAAGAGAAATTGGAAAGACCTGAGGAAGAGGAGAGGTTAGTGGTGGTCCACGGCATGAAGACCTCAGAGGAAGTCCCAGGTCTGCGGCTCTATTCCCAGTACGAGCTGTCCGTCACAGTTTTCAACAGTAAAGGGGAGGGGCCACGCTCTCCAGTTCACTCCTTCAGCACTCCACAGGGAGGTGAGTCTGTTCAACACTGACATGTTGTTTTGAAAATACATAGTTACAGAAAGATATGATTCATATTCAAGATCCTGTATTTGAGGGGTTCAGGTTATTTTATTAGTATTTGTAGGTAGATTCGTTTTACAGTTGAGGTGAAAAGAAAACATCCACATCTATGTGATAAATAAATTAAATATTAGAAAATTACACATTTTTATTGGAAAAAAAAGCAAAATACAAAGGATACTATTCTAATAAAGGGTAATAAATTGATTTGAGAAGTGGTTCAAAAGTAGTACTGTGTCTTAAGGGCTTAATATTTGAAAATTCATTTCACAGGCCAGATTGGACCCTTTAGTGGGCCAGTTTTGGCACGCAGCCTTATGTTTGACACCCCTGCTGTTTATAACTATATTAATCAGACACATTCCTTGTATGTGTGATTAGCACCTGGACCTCCTGCATCGCTGACCTATGAAAGCCCAACAGATAAATCACTGATTCTATACTGGACTCCTCCCATTGAGAGAAACGGCATTCTGCTGGGATACATCGTCCAGTACCAAGAGGGTAAGAACTGAACCACCCAAGGCTGATACAAGATCAAAGACCAGATGGACTTAAATGCAGGACTAGTTGCTACTCTGATGTCAATCAGGTGTGAAGCAGCACAACAACTAAGGAGCAGGGCAGAGAGGAGGTCAGAATGTGAAACAGGGTCAAAACCAGCCATCCAGCAGAGTTTATCAAGAGCAATCCGAAAAACATTACTGATAGACAGAAGAGGGTCAAACCATGGGTCCAGAAGGAAAAGGTCCAGTACGGATTAGGCAGGCTTGATGTCAGGGTCAAGCAAAAGGTTCGGTGCCAGGAAATAGGAATCATCCAACAAAGTCAAAGAGGAGCAAACAACAGACAGAAACCAGAAATCCAAACAGGGTCATACATGGGGAAATACTGCTCATCTGATGCATGTGATAGCAAACAAATTCGCAGTGAGACTGACTGGGGGAAACCTATTTAACCACACCACACACAGTTTGTTTCTACACAGTAACTCACTTTCACAGGTTTTATTTTGGATACTTTTGAAACTTTTCAGATTTTTCCTGGTTTAATAAGGATTATTGCATTCATGGCAAAAAAAAAAAAGTTTTACTTTTTACTTTTGTACTTTATTACAATTAAGAAATTGTACTTTTTTACTTTTAGTTAAGTAGAGGAGTTGAATCAGTACTTCTACTTTTACCAAAGTATTTTTTCACACATCTTAAAGAGTGGTATTATTTCTAGAAGTGCCTTAATAGCTGCAAGTCAAACTGTACTTAACATGCAGAAATATCCTCGTAAGAAATGGCTTAATTCATGTTGAAATGTGCAAATTAAACAACAGTGTATTTTCACATGACTCTTTACAGATAATATAGAATCCAATATGACCTCGAGGTTCTTAAATCGATCCACAATAACAAAGTCCTCTGCTCTTATCTCCCTGTTCTTTTTGCTTTTCTGTTGTTTCAGAGGTGGATAACATAGGTGGCGAGGTGCAGATGATGATCATCAGCGATCCCAGTGTGACTCACATCGAACTGAAACCTTTGGACCCCAACAGTTATTACATCTTCAACGTGATGGCTCGTACGGCTGCTGGAGATGGACCGCCCATCACACGAAGGGGCGCCACGCTGTTGGACGGAGGTGAAACTTCTTCTCATTTCTTTGAGCGTCCATCTCATTTTAAGATGAGATAGGATAGGATAGGATAAGGTAAGGTTAAGTAAGGTAAGATATGATATGATATGATATGATACGATAAGATAAGATATGACAAGATAAGAATAGACAACGTAAAGATTGAGATGACATAAGACAAGATAAAACAAAATAAAATAAAGACAATAGAAATGAATGATAAGACAAGTTAAAGATAAAAGAAAGAGAAGATAAAAGAAAGACAAGATGAGATAATGATAAAACAAGATAAAGACAAAATTATATAAAGATAAGACAAGATAAAAACAAGAAAAGATAAGATGAAGTCAAAAGAAAAGAAACAAGACGAGATAAGATAAAGATAAGACAAAATAAAGATCATTGATGAATATTTTAAATAAATCCTAAATTTAGAACGTGTCACTCCTGATACATCGGGGGTTAAAGTGTTAAATATGTTAATTTTTTTTTCTTCCTTCTAGTCCCTCCATCAAATATCACCATATTTTCTGGAGAAACTCACGTCAACCTGAGTTGGGTTCCAGGTGAACGAGACAGAAATTATGCCTTCCACATCAGCTTCAAGATGCTAAACAACGGTAAGAGGATGGAGTCCTTAGTTTTCCAGATGCCATTAAAGTTTTTATGAGTCTTTTTACTGTGTATTTATGGTTATTTTTGTGGTTTGTTTTATGCAGGTGGTGACAGTCAGTGGCAGCACTCAGAGGTGGTGAACTCCACACAGGGTTTCTACACATTAACAGGCCTCCAACCAGGAACACTCTACCACTTTGCCATCTTCCAAAGCAACTCAACTCCATTCTGGGACAAAAAGGAGCGGACCACCGGACCAGGTACACTGCAAAAATCTAAACCTTACCAAGTGTATTTTTAGGGCTGTCAAAATTAACGCATTACAACACACAGATTAATCCATCATCATGATTAATCTGATTAAACATTTTAATGCAATGAAATGGAACAGTTGTTTACAAGCTGTTGAATAAACATGTTAATTGTACATAATTGATGGAGCTGATTGTGATATTTTTAGGTCTTTATTTCTGTCTTCTCGATTCCTTCCACTATTAGTCATTTGACTTTGACCTTTGTTTGTTGGTCATGACTGTTAGGTTCTATTGCGAAGTATTTGTCGTTAACTTCTCTGTGTCCCCGCAGACACGTGTCATGCAATAACTCAATGAATACTTGAGATATCACCTTGAAATTACATGGGCATATACATATAGCTAATGTACATGAGAAGCAATGATCCATTTGAGTAAAGGTCAAAGGTCAAGGTCACAATTAAGTTGTAACTCAAGAACAGAGGGTCACAGAACTTTCAGATTGGTACCAAATAATGCAGAATGAAGATTTCTATAATTCTCATAATTGGCGTTATCACCTACGACCAATAGTTTTTAAGATCTCTGGAGGTCAAAGGTCAAAATTAACTTCTGTAACACTGTTGGTGTGTGTCAAGAATAGACATATCATGCTATGACTTAATAAATATATTATTCTAATATTACATGCACTGAAGCATATATACATATAACAAAATTAACAATATTGCAAAAGGTCAAAGGTCACATTTAGCAGAAAGGTCAAAATCACATTATTGACTTTAATTCAAGAACGGGTTGTCATAGAAACTTGAGATTTGCACAAAATAGGGGCAAGATTAGGCATTCTGTGAATACTTGTTGTGTTGCTTAGTTGTTTGGGTCCCTGTGGTTTTCACCAGCCCCTCCTTTGTTCTAGACTGTTCTCCTGAACAGAGTCCAGGAGTCCATATTCATCTTAGGCTATTACTGACCTTGTAAAGTTTTGAATTTTGGGTGAAAGTCTCAATAAAGTATGGGGGAAACATTCTTATAGTAGAATTTTAACATCACTCATTCATCACACATTTTTTTCTTTCTTTTGTTTTATTATGCTATGTTTTATTTTATCAATTGTCTGAAAAGCATGTTTGAAATAAAGGCAAAATAAATTAATCTGTTAATGGAACAAGTGAAATTGATCTTGGTAAAATTTCTTGAAAATAGATTTTCCAGATATATGTTTATTTTATTATTGTCTGCCCTTTTTTTAATGGTTTGATTTTATTGTTTCATTTAGAGTATTCTTTTAGTTTTATGTATTTATTTATTTTTTCTAATAGTTCTTTTATTGTTTTTATATGCAGCATTTTATTGTTTAAATGTTCTGCAGAAATAAAGCGTATTGGATGTAAGTTCTTTATATCTCACTGAAAAGTTACTCTTTAGGTGATTATGTCTTATTTTAAGTGTGATGAAATATTTTGACTAGAAATGAAAGAAATACACTTGGTACTGTAAGATTTAGATTTTTTCCAGTCTATGTATGTTTGTCACACACAGTTTAATAATACCTAAGTGTTGATATTAAATATTTTCTTGTGTTTTGCTGACCTATCCCAGAGTTATCAGAGATGCCTGGTGGTTTTGCGACCCAGGGTTGGTTTATCGGACTCATCAGTGCCGTTGTCCTGCTGGTGCTGATACTGCTCATACTCTGCCTCATCAAACGAAGCAAAGGCGGTAAATATGCAGGTACGGTGCCACAGAAAGGGTTTATTATTATCGATAGCAATGTACTGTTTTATAAATGATACTAATGCTGAGTCATTGTCAAGAGGCTGATGGTTCGGTTTTGTTCTACAGTGAAGGACAAAGAAGACAAAGAAGTGGACTCTGAAGCTCGACCAATGAAAGATGAGACCTTTGGAGAGTACAGGTGAGTCCTGTCTCTATAATTAATTTGATAAACAGTAGGAATTCATACATTGTTAGAGATTAAGAGCACATTTGATGAAGGTAAAGCTGTTGTTGATGAAAATATGTCCTAACTTTTGGTTATTAGTTCAAAAATGATTATGTCAAAACATAATTATCTCAGCAAAATTCAATTCAGTTCAATTTTATTTCGAGCACACAAAGTTATCACAACATCAAGGCATCAACCAACATGGTCAACAAAATGATTTGCACTCGAAAAGGAATGGAAAGAAGTATAACGTGTATAACTCACTTCCCCTAACGTCTGTCACTGTTCCGACCTCAACCATTTTAAATCCCTTTTAAAAACTCATTTATTCAAGATTGCTTCTAAAATGTTTCATTACTTTTAGTATGTCTGCTTTAACTTGTGATTGCTCTGTTTTCTATTGTTTGTTTTTATTCTTGTTGGACTCTTATTGTTCTGTTTTTACGGCATGTAAAGTGTCTCTGAGTGCCATGAAAAGCGCTATACAAATAAAATGTATTATTATTATTATTATTATTATTATAAACTCCCACCCCCTTTTTAAAAACTAATAATTAAATCAATTCTGCTTCTACTTCAATTCTTCGTCTATTTACCATTAACACAAAGCATCCATACAAACCATTTATATTCACATTTCTTGTGAGTCACCTCACACAATCTGATTTGTATAATCAACTGTAAGTATATTTATTGTCCACTGTCGGTCTGGTGGGGGACATAGAAATGCTGTTTGTCCGTCTCTCCGGGAACACTGTACTGTCAATAACTTTTGATAGCCTCACATGACTCTCATGAAGGTCTGCACTGTCAGAGTCCTTTTCTAGTTGTAATAACCATCTCACTCTCTAAGGCTGAATGTTATTTCACCCCTTACCCCTACCCCTCCATTTTGCACATCCACGTGTAGGGGTAGGGGTGTCTCAATTCAGGTTATATAAACTATAAGAATAATTTTTTAAAAGTGGTTAAGGCAGAGGGGTAGGGGGAAGGGGAAGGGCTTTATACCCCTTCATATGGAGGTTTTCCAGAGGCAGACTCCAAACAGAGGGGTATGAGAAATATCCCAGAATACAATGCGAATCAATTTAAAAATAGTGGCATCTACGAAGGAAGTTCGCAAATGTTGCCGTAATTAACTGTTTTTAATTTGTGATAATTGTTGTGTTGTATAAACTTTGACATTGTTGCGATGTGTAATGGTAATTTTTTCCATAAAACGCACATGAAAAAAATCACTATTTATGTAAACGTGAAGTCGATGCATAGTACTTCTGTGATTTGACACAGATATTAGTAAAAAAACATCCACATAGCCCAGGAGAACACGACAACTACAGCGGCAGACATGTTTGTTTACTTCTGGTAAAAGCTGTGGTTTTTGGTTACGTAACAACTGTTGGAGTGTTACATAGATTAATCTAAATATGCTTTTGTAATCATAAACCTAACAATATATGTTCACAAATGTGTGTCTTTTTTTAAAGTAAATTTAAACTTGTTATGGTGGCCTTTATAGTAATTTATGTTGTTTATTTGTTGCTTTGTTATTCTGAGGCCCTTCACATGGACATGACTCATCCCTTCCATTTACAGAACTGTCAAGTGTGGGATTGAAGAGTTTTGCTTTTAACGCTGAAGTGACAGACTATCATTAACGCCTTCACTAATACATACCCACACATACTGTATGTTCAGTCCAGAGCAGCTTTACATATGGTCTTCATAACTGCTCATTTCTGAATCTGATTTTCCTTTAAATAATATAGAAAATAGAAAAGATAGATGTTGAATAGTTTAAAAGTATTGCAAAAACTTAGATTATTTTGTCATATACAAAGGTTCTGTTTTATAAGTATTGACTGATTGAGTGATTTATTATTTTCATCACATTTTTGTTTTAGAATGAATCTTCTTTTTACTCTTCCCCTTTACATTCTCTTCTTGAAAGGCTTTTGCTACTTCCATTCATTTGACTTCACAGCTCTAATATTCACAGCATGTTCCTTTTTCTCTCTTTTCTTTCTTCCTTTTACGCTGTTTCTGCAGATCTCTGGAAAGGTGAGGAATTTCAGTCAGAAGCATGTTGTGCTTGTGGCGGTGTGTGCATGTAGTGTCACTGAAAATACTTCAACAAATAACTCATTTATCTAGAATATTATGCTTGTTTAAACTGTAGTTTGTAATAATTTATCTGATGTGTATTTGTCTGTATTTCTTAAGTTTAGGCAGTTTAATGATACTAGTTGTTTTCATTAATCTACATCTAATACACAAGAACAGGGAACACCAGATACAAACAGATACTGGTTTTCTAGTTTTGCTTTCACCAATATTCCAAGAAAGAAAAGGTGACTAAATGTGATGTAAAATCCTGCAGATCACAGAATCCAAACTGCATGTTGTAATGCCACACACAACGCTGAGTCAGCAGGGAATGAGGAATCTTTCAGAATCATTTTAGAAATGATGGGTTTCAGGTTTGTTACCATAGTCACACTGAAGACAATATCACAATAGTTTACATTGTTGAACAACTCACTGTGTGGAGGTATTAGACCTAAAATGGAAATATAACACACTACTGGATTAAAAAAAATAAATAAGATAAAACCCTAGTCAAGTCAAGGAGATGCCACCAGTAGCAAAGCAGCAATACATCATCCTAAAGGTTCTTAAATCTCATATTCTGCACCATTAAGATTTAATTTGGACTAATATTTAAATGTAGAAAGATAAAGCCTAATACAGGGATGTGTCACATATATGGCCCACAGAAAGTCCAATATGATTCAAAGGGTGAATTTCCATATATGGTATTATTATAATAATTATATAGTCTTGGTAGGATAGATAGATAGATAGATAGATAGATAGATAGATAGATAGATAGATAGATAGATAGATAGATAGATAGATAGATAGATAGATAGATAGATAGATAGATAGATAGATAGATAGATAGATAGATAGATAGATAGATAGATAGATAGATAGATAGATAGATAGATAGCATTTATTGTATGCTAACAGGATAAAATAAAAAAATAAAATAAATGTTATATATATATATATATATATATATATATATATATATATATATCATGTAAATAAATATAGATTTGCTTTTAATTATATTGATTTACAAGCTAACGCCTTATTTGTCTTCATCTTCCAGCGATGCAGATGAAAAGCGGACGGACAGCCAGCCGTCCCTCTGTGGCGACAGTAAACTGGGCAGTGACGACTCTCTGGCTGAATACGGGGACAGTGTGGACATCCAGTTTAATGAGGACGGCTCTTTCATTGGCCAGTACAGCGGCCGGGGGCCTGTTCCCCATGGCAACGAGAGCTCTGGTCCCGCCTCACCCGTTAACGCAGTCCCACCTCCACCCATTGCTCCGTCCATGTCGACCATCCTGAACCGACCCAGCTAGACACACACACACACACTCAAACACACACACACACACTCAAACACACACACTGACAAAACACAAAGGACTCCTCCTGACTCCACTGCCTGTAATGTCATACATGTTGTCCACTATTTCAAAAACATTCCACAGGTTTATGCAGTGAAGATGTTTACAGGATGTCTCTACTCCAAGTTTACACACACAAACAAACAAACAAAAAAACACACTCACAGACACACGCCATTTAAAAACCCGTCACTCTTCGATGAAAAAGAGAGAAAGGCAGAGGGAGGTGGAGGACAGGAAAGGACGCTGATGGCTTATGTGTAGAAGAGTGAAATGAAGGGGAGAAAAGTCACACCGTTTCTTATATACCCTATATTATTTCAACCTGTATAAACATTTAGATATCATTTAATCTCATATTTTTTCCCCCAATATTACCTGATAAAATCTTCACTTTCAGTTCATTTTTCACACTATTTTTTTTTTATCTTTCTTTTCCCCCCAAAATTCACCACTTCATGTCTTTTGTTTGTGCACTATTTATTTGGATTTGTATGCATGCGTCTGGGAATGATTTTGCTCTTTAATTGATGCGTGTGCGTTCGTCAGCCGAAAACCTAAGATGCATGCCCCCTTGAGGCATTAATTACAGTTAGTTGGGTTGATAGTGTATTTAGCCTATTTAGCCCTTTTTTAAAGAGTGTATGTGGGCATGTGCTGGTGTGATAGTTTATGCTCTCCGTCGCTGCTCGGTAACTTGCACCGATGGGAGAAGTGTTGCCTTAAGAGAGTCCAGTGGATCCTCCTCTCCTTCCTCTTTCTGTCCATCTGTCTGCCAATCATCCATTTCTCCCTCAAACCAATTTCCCTTCTCCATCACCGTCCTGTTTTTTTTTTTTTTACTCCAGCAGGGGAAAAATAAATAAATAAACAGGACCCGAATGGGATTACAGACAGAAAGACACTCCTATGCACACACACACACACACACACACACATTGAACACACTCTGATGTAAGAGCAGATGCATACACTAAACAGGAGGTCTGTGGAATCCACGGGGGGAGTCGGTCCTCTGTAGCAAAACCCAACTGGACCCTCTGAAGGAGAGAGGGAGGATGGATGGAGGAAGAGGAGGAAAAAAAAATAAAACAGGAGGAGGAATAGAGAATCTGACGTATCGTTTTCTGAATGTAAATAGAACCTTGAGATTGTCATGTTTTTTTTTTTTGTTTTTTTAATTTTCATCGCTTCTTTTATAAGATGAACAAATTGTAACTTTTTTAATGATTCGTTGCTCTGTTTTGCTTTTGTACTGCAGCATTCCTACGCTGACCTGCTGTAGCCTTTGTATCATACAACCCCACCCACCATCGCCATCACCATCATCTCCTCTTATGCCGTGTTTCCACTAGTGTCGTCTCTACCTGATTCTACTCGCTTTGGTGCGTTTCCACTACGAAAAAAGGACCTGGTCCCATGGTATCCGGTCCTAGTTTTTTTTTGGTGTCTACTCTTCTGAGGTTCCAAGCGATACTATAACATGACGTGTCAACAGCGTAGACCGTGCGTGTCCAAACCATTCCACAAAGGGCGGGTGTGGCTACTGGTTTTTGTTCCAACTAAGCAGCAGCACACGAGACTTGACTCAATTAATCAACTGATCTCAGTCTTTAGAGTCGATTGGTCAAACTGTGAACTCTTGGTTGGTTGGAACAAAAGCCTGCAGTCACACCGGCCATTTGTGGAATAGTTTGGACATCCCTGGCGTAGACACTGAGCACATTTACAGGCACTTAGAAATTCAAGTTACTGCCTTACTCCAATTAAGAGTTTCCCAGAAGTCCGAGTTTACATGCCTGCAAGAGAATAGAATTAATGTTCCAGTCCCAGACACTAGGTGGTGCTACACACCCTTTTGCGTTAGCATGCTTCCGGTTGGCACCATAGAAGAAGAACAACAATTAAACAAAAGCTGCAGATGTAGTAGAAGGACAACAAGACCCAGAGAAGATATGGATGACAACCATACAGCAGCTCAGTATGTTTCTTATGAACTGTTCACTCTGATTTATTACAATAATGTGCATGTTGTCATGGTGACTCTGGTCACTTCCTGAAGGGGGCGTGTCCAGGCTAGTCTTAATTGAACTAAGGTTGTGTGGCGTTTACATACAGGGAGAAATTAATTCCAATCGCATTATTTGACTTGGTTACTCTTACTTTGATTTTAATTGGAGTAAGGCAATAATTTGAATTTCTATAAGTGTATATAAACGTACTGACTGGTTGGTGGACTTTTCTCTGCGTCATTGCGTTATCAATGTGCAACCTGCTGGGTTTAAAAAAAACAACAACCTAGATTAGGAGTTAGAATAAACAGAGCAGTAAGTTAAATTCAGTCCGCAACACATTGATGGTATTCTACAAAACTACACCATGGTCGGTCGTGGAGGTTAAGACATTTCTGTCTTTGGTGACTGACAAAAAAAATCAGCGTAAACTTGGCGGTGCCTTGTGATGACGCTGAGGTATGATAGTATCTGTATGGAAACTCTGTCAAGGAATAGTACATGGTCCCTGAGTAGAATCGAATAGAGCCGATACCATGTAGTGGAAACGCAGCTTTAGGTTCATCTTTTCCGCTCGTGTTGCTTAGTAGTCCAGAGACATTTAGAAAAGACTAGAGTAATAGACAAACACCACCTTTCCCGTCATCCAGTTTCTTTATAGCGCTTAGAGATGCAGCAGAAAATATTGATTATTAAAAAGTTATGTCATAAATGTTAAACTTTACACCACCCACCAAGGCAGTGCTTTCTAATGGACAATGATGAGATGGATTTATGTTTCCTTCAGGTCTAGATGGGACCAGTATTGGAAGTCCATCTACAATGAATAAGAGGGTTTGTTGTGTTGCCTTGGACTTGACAGATGATTTTCCATGTTTTCGGATGCCACTCTGAAGTTTTGCTCTGGAGCAGAAAGAAAGACCAGAGAGACGAGTCTGATGATTTGAGAGAAAATCTGAAGGAAGAGCAGATTTCCCCAAAAGGATCGGACTGAACAGAAACATCACAGCAGTAAAAAGGCGCCTGGAGTTTGTGCCAAGCAGTGCATTTCAGATTAGACATATTTTCATTTTCTGAGCTGTTTTAATCAAAGTCATTGTCATCTATGTGTCTCCGAGTAATAATACTAACAAGATGTTGAGCATTTCTTGCACTGTGTTGTTTAGGAATTCAACTTGGCTCATTCAGGACACGTCAAAACAACCCAGCATTTATCAATCAGTGTAATAACTCATAGTTTAACCTCAAAAATGTTGCCTTGTCTCCCAGACCTCGGTCCAGTTTGTCTCTGGACCCCCCCCCCCCCCCCCCCCCCAAACCCCCTTCGTCTCTCTGCTCCTGTTTGTACGGCCCTGTCCGTAGGACAATTTGCCCTCCCGTTTGCCTGTCTGTCTGTCGCAGCCTTCTTTTATAAATATAAACACGTTGGGAATAAAAATGCAACATAAAAAAAAATACTAAAAAATTAAAAAAAAAAAAAAATTAGTTATAAATACTACTACTGCTATGATAACAACAACAACAACAACAACAACAGTGCTATTACCAGTTATGATGATGTGTTCAGTATTGTCATCAGTAGTGATGATATGATCAGTAACACAGTTAAATAAATCACAGTATCACAGGATCGAGCAGGGATTTTTACAAGATTATGCTGGAGGTGGGAGGGGCGGCTGTGATGTGTGTGTCCGTGTGGAGGCTGAAGGAGGGGGGCCAGAGGGGGAGGGGACATACACATATACAGAAGGGGTCGGGATGGTGGAGGGGTATACTGCAATATTGAGGTGTGCTGATGTTGTACCTGCTTGTTGCATTGTGCGCTGTACTGTATCCGACAAACTAACCCCAGACTGTCAACTAATAAATAAACATGGACTACGCATATCCTGAACAGGCCTGAGCTGCTGTCATTTCATTTTTTTACATTTTTTTTTTAACCAAAATATGTGGAAGAAAAAGTGCACATGTACACAAAAAACAAGTCTTTAAGTTTGGATTCAATAGAATTTTTTCTCTCGTCCTTCAGCATAAGCTCCGCCCACACAAAGGATTGGTTCCTGCAACATTTCATTGTAACTTGTGTGCAATGACAATAAAGTTTATTATTATTATTATTATTATTATTATTATGATCTACAGGGTATCCTCATCAGTCTCCACACATAGGAGACATAATACATTCTATACATATATATGATTCTAATGTATTTCTTTATTTTTCAGATAACCTAAAGAATACATTTGAATCTACAGAAAGACCAACAAATTGAAATAGCAGTCATATAGAGCATATAAATAAATATAACTAAAAATGGTTTATGCCAAGAAATGTACATTTTTTTCCTTTGTATGGACACTTACGGGACACCCTGTCGATTAAAAATTGCCACTTTCTTTTGCTTTCAAATCTCATTTTTGTTTGCAAATCTATTCTATTTGATTGATGAACAAACCTACAAATGTCTCCATAAACGCACATTTAAAAAGAGAAAGCGAAATAAATATATTTGATCATTTCAATCACTCAAAACAGCAAAACTAGAGGTGGCCTAAGACTTTTGGACATTACTAAATGTCACCCCACACTACTGTCTGTGTTATTATATCAACCCACCAAAATGTCTTCCAAATATTCCAGTGGTTTGTGTGTCATTAAAAACTGATGTCTCTGTGTCGTTCACATCAGGATGATTTACCAAGACCTTTGTGTTGAAGGTTTGGCTAGTCATCCAAGTATTAAGATAAGATAAGAAAACATTTATTTGTCCAACAGTGTGGACATGGCAGCGTTACAAGAACAACAATGAGGAAGAGTTCAAGGAGCAAAACTATTTTACATAGAGTGTAAAGTACATTTATTATGATGATAATTGTTAGTATCAGTATTTAAATCTTTTATGACATGTGCCTAGACTGTAAAGTATATTTATTATTATTATGATTATTATTAGTAGTATCAGTATTTAAATCTTTGACAGTATTGTTTATGACATTTGTCCCAGTAAAGCACAATACATTTATCTGAAATGACAAACACACTCTTCAGTCAATAGAAGGAATGCAGATGAGCAGGAAATGACAACATTTTACAACTTACATTCAGGTGTGTTCCAGTGTTTCTATTTATAAATGCCTTTTTACCTTTTACTTTGACATACTATTATGTGTGATGTAAGTAACGTAAGGTTTGGAGTTGATTAGTTGACCCTATTAAATGTACAGAATAACATGTTTGTTTGTTTGTTTTAGGTTAAAGTTTCTTTGGATGATCCACAGTGTGTGTTTTTGCAGAAGTTTGTATTTCTGCAAATGGACGCACATGCAGTCCAGCTGTGGCTACAAACCTTGGTTTACCACCGTCAGAGTGAGAATGTGACAGTGAATGAATAATGGGTCAATAATGTAAAGGCTTTGAATACTTAGACAAACAATATATAAATGTAATTCATTATTATTATTATTATTATTATTATTATTATTATTATTATTATTATTATTATTATTATTATGATGATGTTTACTACCACTAGAGTGAATGTGAGAGTGACTGAATAATGGGTCAATAATGTAACTTCAGGCCTTCATCATTCATTATTCATCATTATTATTATTAATAGTAATAATAATAATAATAATAACTTGATAAGCACTGAGAGTGCAAACCTCCGCCAAGGCAGACCCCCCCCCCCCTTCGAACGAAGAGAGATCTGCCAAGGAGGTATTACATTTGAGTCTGTTTGTTTGTTTGTCTGTCTGTCAACAGGATTACGCAAAACGTTCTGAACAGATTTTGATCAAATTTGATAAAATATTGGTGGTGATCCGGAATAGATCCTGGATTGTGGATCACTTTGAAATTTTGCACTGCGGTAAATGGAGAATACATTTCAAAGTGATCCAGAACTCAGGATCTCTTCCGGATCACCACCAAAATGTTTGAATTTGTTCAGAACTTTTTGCGTAATCCAAAAACACAACAAACAAACAAACAAACAAACAGACCCACATTTAATACCTCCTTGGTGGAGGTAATGATAAGAAGATATTCCTTTATTAGTCCCACTAGGGGGAATTCAAAGTTTACAGTAGCACGATTATAGCACAACACACAATAGTAATCATTTCAATAAATAAATAAATCATTCTACTGTATATACAATATACAGATTTTTTCAAATAAATACACAACATACACATTAATATAAATGTTTGCACTGTCATTGGATGGTTTATTCCACAGTTTATTGGAATCATTTTCTATTGCAGTTTATTATTACATGAACTCACACATGCACACGCTGGGCGCACATATTCATCATCATCATCATCATCCTCATCATCCTCATCCTCGGTCCTGCAGGAAGCTCAGAGGACAGACGGGGCCATCGGGGGGAGGCGTGGCGGACGTTGGGAACACATCCGTGCATAAACACCACGTAGTCTTGTGTTTATTGTCATACAGCGAAGAAAGAAGAGATGGCACCGGGAAGTCAGGAGTTAAAACCAGAAGAGCTGCTTTCGCTGCCGCAGTAGGCGCGTGTTACCGGCCAGTGGACGGAATACTAAACCGGAGGTAATCAAGAGGACCAACATTCAAGCTGTTTGTCAAAACTACAGCTTAGGCACGCGCCGAACGACGAGCAGAGCCTTCCATCCAAACACAGCAGCAGCTGTGTGTGCTACATACATGCACACACACTCCCGATAACACACGAACACACACATTCCGCTAAGAATAGATTTGGAGGATGAACAGTGCGACGATTACGCAAGACGTGCCTGAGCCGCAGGGGGGCGCGGGGAGGACGCTCCGGTTTCAGCGACCGCACGGTGAGATACGCACGCGCACACACACACCAGGGGGGATGTGTGTTAAAATATCAGACAGCAGACTAGTTACGCAATGTATGCACGTGCCTTCTTGTGCGTGTGCGGCTGTGATGTGAACTGTTGATTGTTTCCATTGATTAGTGTGTGTGTGTGTGTGTGTGTGTGTGTATTTCTATATTTATGGGGACATTAATATGTTTACACAGTTACACCATGGGGACCTCTGACACTATTGGGACCAAAATTCAGGTCCCCATGAGGGTTAAATGTAAATAAAGGTCTCAACCAGTAAAATACAAATGATGTGGCCCCATAAATACATTACTTTCCCCCCGGAAGTTCCCATAAAGCATGAGGTAAACATTTTCAAAGTGAAACATTGATTTATCAAAAAATGTTTAAAACTAAACAAAAAGTAAAGTTTACTTTTTTTCCAATGTATTTTTATGTATTTAAAAAGTTTTCATTTTTATTTATTTTTTTATTTTTAAATTTTAAATTTAATTCTTTGTATTTATTATTAAAATTTTTAGATTATTAATTTTTATTCAGTAATTTTTATTTATATATTTCTTAATTTTCAAATGTGTATCTTGTTTATTTTATTTATTTAAGAAAAATATGTGTTTACACTCACTACCCAATGGTTACTTGATTTAAAACCTGGCCCTCGTGAGACATTTAAACGTGTGTGTGTTTGTTTGTTTATTTATTTATTGGGAAAGGTTTGCCACACAATAGTATTATGTAATTTTTAAAATAATATAGTTTTTTGTTTGTTTGTTTTTACAAAACTGCGAATGGTGTGGGGGAAAAAAACAACAAGATGAACGGATGATACGATTCAAGAGGTTTATTATCACATACACAGTAAAAACAAAAACAAAACAAAAAACACAGGCTTGATGCTATGTAGTGAATGCACAGGAAAAGTAGTAGCCTAAGTGGTTTAGAAATAGTGGGACTAGACTAAAACTAAAGGTACGTTGTAAAAAATACTAGTCCAAAATACAATAAATAAATAGATAAAATAAGAACTATCTGGGGTAGGCAGTAGTATGTAGCAGCATGATGTGTTCGGTGTTTATTGGTGTTGTAGGAAGTAAAATAATAAATAAATTCTGTGTAAGTGTTCTAGCAGAAGCACACACTAGAACACCCATAGCTGCACGGTGATGTAAGTCTTCTGAAGTTTGGCGGTAGCCTATGAGATGTGTAGAGCTGTTTATCATATGATCCATGTGCCTGAGTGTTCCTCGAGCTGTGTGGAGTGGCGCGAGCGTGGTGCGCGCGCGTCCCGGTCTGTATGTCTGTAGTGGTGCAGAAAGGAAGTCTTAGAGAGAGGTTGTCCTTTATGCCAAAAAAGACCCAAGACTGCTGTGCTTAGAGGCGGTGTTGGGGAGTTATTTGTGGTGGGTGGGGTGGGGGGGGGGGGGTTGCATTAGCAGTGACACACGTGGGTTTAGAGTTAAAGAAGCAATGGAGTCCAAGCAGAAAGCACCGGTAGTGAGGCGGCGGAGGCGCTGCGAGAGCACAGGTGAGCTTTAATCAGACTCTACTGGACAAACATGTGATTTCCACAGATACTTCTCTGTCTTTCTGTCTGTGTTTTCTTCCCTGGGTCGTTCACACACTCCCTCACTTTTCCTCCAATCACACACAGCCTGCTGCAGCTGCATGGCACGAGCTGGTCTACAGTCAGTCACATTTATTCAGAAAATACAAAGCAAATGTATTTAGTGTACAGGATAATTCAATGTGCTCTACATAAAACGTATAAGAACATCAAAATGCATTGAAAGACAA
Organism: Siphamia tubifer; assembly: GCA_020466265.1. Classification (NCBI taxonomy): domain Eukaryota; kingdom Metazoa; phylum Chordata; class Actinopteri; order Kurtiformes; family Apogonidae; genus Siphamia; species Siphamia tubifer. The sequence goes on along the minus strand of CM035789.1, from coordinate 9,406,228 downwards.
TTAAAATAAGAGACTTAAAAATAATTGAGAATTTCAGTAAAAGCACCAGTGAACAGTAATGTTTTCAGGTCTGATTTAAATGAACTGACAGTTTAAACAGACCCCAGGTATTCAGGTAGTTTGTTCCACAGGAAAAGTTGTTTCAAAAAGCTGGTTTAACAAGACCAACACATCAATGCAACCCACTAACCTGTTACATCACTGCTCCAGTGTGTACAATTAACATTTAATAGTAATTATCAATATGTATCAGAGAGTTTTTATTCAGTGTTTGAGTGCAATCATTGGAGTTAATGATCCATGCACACTGTAAAATGTAATAAAATGACTTGGAAAAACTCAGAACTGATTACCTTAAAATATTTAAGTAAACTATCTTCCAACTTTTAAGTGTGAGCCAGTTTTACGTTTTACACATTTAAAAGTTGTTTACTTGGAAATTTTAAAGTAATGATTTCTTGAGTTTTTCTAAATAAAGTCAACTTATTAGATTTTACAGTGCAACAGTGGTAATTTAACTACTAAGTGGAACACAAATTATGTATTATTTCAAACACATTTATGAGTTTTTGACATTTCATAGCCTGTTTAGAGTTGATTTTTAACTTGGCAATAATGTCTAATACACCCTGTTTACCTGTCAGATACAGTTGTAAATGAACACACATCTTGGATAAATGCTATTTCACAGCTATTTATACTTCTGTTTGTATTTGTCACACTCTCCAAGAGTACTTGAGTCTTTAAAGGTCTTAATATTGTGCAACTTGGGGTATCCTTCCACAAACGTAACACAATACTCTGCAGGAGTGTTTAGAGAACTTGCAACACTGTGTGAGGTCTATACATAGGCGTCATTTTCACCAGGGAACCCCGGGGACATGTCCCCACCACTTTATATGATGAACAATTTTGCCCCCCCCCCCCACTTTTAAAATGTTTATCAATTCATTACTTCTCGAAAAAAATGGTAGTGGGGAAAAACCAGCCTTGATTTGGAGTTGAATTGTCTATTCTGAAATGTACAGTATTGATGATTATATGGGGACATCTAGTGTTGAATCTGCAGGTTGCAAACATTCACAATGTGAAAACGCAAATAGGTATGGTTTAATTTGTCACAACGGGCCACTGTATGAAAATGGCGGACAGTGTACACACAGAGGCGTACAGAAGAACGGTGCGCTTGGAGGATTAGCAAAGGCTAATGCAAGAATAATATGTCGGCTTGAATAATAGAATGCACTATGTCAGTGGTCCCCAACTTTTTTATTACCACGGACAGGTCAGCGTTTCACAATTTTACCACGGAACGGGGGGGTGAAATCCATAGTTAAAGTCCAACTCCTGGTATTGTCTGTTAAAAGCTTTCTTTTTCTTGGATGTTGGAGGCTCTTCTTCTGTCTCTTCAGTGGCCTTTTCCTCTTCGAAAATAAACTTTCTAAAGACATCTGTTTTTTACTTACTTTGCTAACATGTGGGTTACATTTTTGGCATTCAAGTCACAGAAGCGGTGTTTCCATTAGTTTTTCGCAAAACAATATCGATATTCCTCAAATTTTGACAAAGTATATTTGTGCTTCGACGGTTGTTCTAAGCAGGAGTGTCGTAACTCTCGTGAAATATCATCCCACGACATTTCACTGCTGTCACCTTCGGAGCTTCAAATCACTTGGCCGCAATATCACCCTGATATTAGCATGAATGAATCGGCTAATTCTCTCATCACTAAAAGTCCCTGGTGAACTCTTTGAAGACCCTAACATGTAAAACAATCCACCTGTCTCACATTATAAGGGTCTGTACATGTGGTCCCTACGTTGTCAGATCGAAATATGTAAATGTACTCTGCACTTAACAACAAATTATAAACCGTCAATGGTTGTCATGGTTACAGTGACTGTGGCTGTCATTTTCACTCCGAGAGAAGTGGTCATGTGACATATATTGCGGAAAAAGTGTTTCCATTGCGCTTTTGCCATATATTACAAAACGAAATCGAAACGTCTGGAAAAAACCACCTCATGAAAGCGTGAAAACTTTTTTTTTTCGATATTTGAGTGTTTTTTTTTTTCGAAATTCAGGTGTTTCCATTACCAGTTTTTATAGCGATATTTATATTTTGCGAATTTCCAAGGGTAATGGAAAAGCTAATGACGTAACCAATAGAATCCGGTCGTTTTTCAAAATAAAATATTGTTCACACTCAGATAATAAATAAAGGAGAAATAATTAAGTAGTTATTAGGTGGCCGGCGGTCTGGTACCAATTGATCCACGGACCGGTACTGATCTACGGCCCCCTGGGGACCCCTGCCTTACGTCATACATATACATACATAGTCATACCCAGCACTTTTCAAACCATACTCAAGTTTATGTTTATTGTCCCCCGCACTTAAAAAATCAAACTGACGCCCCTGGGTCTGTAGACGCTGTGTATGGACCTGCTGTTTCTGTTCAGCTCATAAATGTTTAATTAATTTAATTATGTCTGATTAAAGTCACTATTTCTTAAAGTAGATGACCAACAGGAAGAGCAGTCTTATGTATGCTCTTTAAAATGTCTTTATTCTCACCGCTTGTCACTGTTACACTAACAGTGTGTGTGTATGTGTGTATATATATATATATATATATGTATATATATATAGAGAGAGAGATAGTCTATATATGACCATGTCATGAGAGTAAAGGCATTTTAATGCTTAAAGAGTGCCTTGGAGTGTTCTTCCTGTTTAACCCTTTTCCAAAGAGCACCTTCAACAAATTTCCAGAACCATTCCTTCCCATGCCTTTTCCCTCAGAATTGTTGGCTTTTTTCCCCCATTTTTATTTCTAATTGTATGTACAATTTTTAGTAACATTGAACATTTAAGTACTCAATTACAGAAGCAAAGAGCACCCTCTCACCCTCTCACCCTCCCACTTCTGGTCCTACCTAACATACAGAATGGTTATAATAATAATTAAAAATAAATAAAGATGCTACAAAACTACAACACAAATGTTAAAAACAAAGAAAAAAGCTACATATTAATAATAGATAAATCTGTTTATTCACAATTACATCATATACACAAGATAAACACATGGAATGTTATTAATATTTTTTTGCAAATATTCTATTTCAGTGTGTGATATGGGATTGTGAAGAGGTTTTCAAGCAATATGATAAAAAAAGAGCCATTTTGTAGGTGTAGATAAGAATATAAAAAATATTAACCCTAAATGAATGCTAAAAATTAGCATTTTTATAGCAATATGATCACAATACAAACCTAGAAAAGCAGTCTGAGAGCGTAGACCTCATCATTTGTAGATCTCCCCATTACCAACCTACCCTGAAAATGTCATCAAAATCTGTCCATAAGTTTTTGAGTTATCTTGCTAACAGACAGACAAACAGAAAAACTCTGGGTAAAACATAACCTCCTTGGCGGAGCTAATTATATTTGCCATTCCCTTTTTGTAGCCGAGCCTTGTGTTATCAGTGAAACAAATCCTTTTTTAAATGTATTTTCTTTTTTTTTTTCCTTGTGATTTTTGGCTGTTGTAGCTTTAAGGAAACTGAAAGTCGTCTAATTACAGTGTTGAAGTAAATATTCTTAAATGACTCTTTGCCCTGTGTGACCTGCAGATGAATTTAACAGATGTCAGTGTTCACACACTGTAACTGTATTCATCCCCTGTGGACACACATGCACTTAAGCAAAATACTGTGGGGGTACATGCAAAGTTGTTGTTTTTATCTTTAGTTTCCATCATACAGTATGATACTGCGCTTCTCTGATTGTAAAAATAGAATACTTTATTGATCCTTGAAGGAAATTATTAGGTTACATCAGCAGTACATGGTCAATTACCCTATTTCCTGGGATATAAGGCGCATTTAAAAGCCTTTAATTTTGTCAAAAACTAACCTTGCGCCTTATAATCGAGTGCACCTTACACTGTATATGGATTAATTCTGGTTGTGCTTAGTGACTTGGAAGTGATTTTGTGTCGTACACGGTGCTCATGGTGTGGAGTAAAACACACTGTACTTCACCATAATATTACAGTGTGTGTATTTGGACTGAACTGAAAAAGTCAAGAGTGTATGTGTTGTATTTTACGTAGCATGGGATAATGTATTACCCATGAATTACTATCAGAAAAATATTCCCCGTAGGGGCCGAACAGCAACCCGACTCCGAAGGCAGGGGGTGCTTCATTTTACTTTATTTTAATTAAGTTAAGTTATTATTTTGTAAATATTTATTAGTTTTTGCTAATTGTATTCCTTATTTTGTTTTATATTTCTACATTTAATATTGTATTTTATTATTTTTCTTCACTTTTGTGCCACTTGTCTTATTTTGTTCATGTTACTTATTATTTTGTTAGTTTATCATACATTTTTGGCAGTTATTGTCCATTTTGTTACTTATTTTATTGATTTTGACTGAAACTGTTAAAGTCTCAGGAGGTAAAGGGTCAATTTACATTAAAAGAACAGAAAATTAAATCATACTGTTTATTCATACCTAAAGAGAAATAAAAACACTCGGGAAAGAAATCTCCACTAAGGTTCTCATAATGTGTGCACCAAAGCCTTAATGTGCTTTATATATGAAAACAATTGAAAATAAACCATTCATTGACAGTGCGCCTTATAGTGCAGAAAATATGGTAAATACCCATGTGTCTGTTTTGTAGCTTCTGCTTGTGTCTATTTCCTATTTAATCTTTTCCAAACTCCACCTCTTTTTCTTCTCCACTCACTGTTTTATTAAGTATTATTCAGCAGAATCATAATGGAGCTGCTCGTCTGGTTTGTTTCTGGTTCGTCACAAGAGCTTCCGGGAAAAGAGCGTGTTGAGTGCTGCACTTTGTGATTGGATGTGACTATTATTTAGGGCAATACTGGGACAGTTAACATGACTGACAGGCTGTTTGTCCAATCAGAGACAGCCTGTTGTCTGTGTTGAACCAAATGAGTGAATGGATTGACTCCTGACTGAGGCCCCTCCTCCTCTGATGTCATCATTGTGAGGAAGTTCAAAATCTATGTGCTCACCTGGAAAAAGCTGGTCTGTGTTTCTGTCAAACACACAGACTTGGACAGCACACTAGAGCTGCATACACACACTCACACACACACACACCAGGCTCCTGAGGCCATGTCTCAGACACAACAAAGTACGCTCACTCAGACTCCTTTGGAGAAGACATGGGTGCCATGGATGAAGAGCAGAATGAGCCAACGCAGAGGCTGTGAGTACACGTACATACATGGACCGTCTGTCATGTGGTTAACCCTCGGGTACCTGTTCCATAAAGGCTCTTACTAAACACCAAGTGTGTTTAAAAATGGCGCACTTGTGGAATAATATCCCAAAAAAATGTACACATACAGTTTGCTCATTTTATTCGCAGCTCAAGTTGATGAAATGGGAAAAAATGTAAGAGTTATAAACAAATACTCAATAATTCTAACATTTTTAAACCCTTTAAATGCTGTTTGTAATGTTAAAAAAAACTAACATTTGTTTGATGCAAAAAATTATCTGCATTGAACAAAACGTTTTTTCATGATTTATGCCTTAATGTAAAAAAAAAAAAGTCATTATAATGAAAGTAATAGTGCATTTTTGACACACTTTTGAGGTTATTTTTATTTGCTCACAATATCTGCACATTTTAGTTGATGTCCAGAATATAAAAGATGATGCAAAAATTAACAGCTATTGAATTCTGACCTCATTTAAATTCTGTAAAATAATATAAAGTTGTTGTTTTTTTTTTAACACAAACTACAACATGTGTGCAAAAAGTACACCTGGATACTGGAGGTTTTTTTTAATGGCGGTCTCACACAGACACTTGGACCCATGGGGATGATATTGTTTTTCTTTGTGGCATCTAAAGACACTCTGACATGTTGGCACTTGTGTAAAGGTGTGAAATATTTTTTCGTAGAAGAGCCTCTAGTGAAAATGAGTTTGTCTGCTTGTGTGGTGACATGTTCTGGATCAGTGACAGATGGTTGAATTCAACCACTGGTGTCAAGGACCTGAAGGACATTCACCCTAAAGTAGAACAGCAGGACAGAGGAGGCCATGTGGTTCTCTCTAATAATGTCTTCTATTTAAACATTATTAGTTACATTACATATCACATTATTTCAACTATTTTTTTATTTAGCTTGAATTCATGCACTGGAGAAAAAAAGACCCTCTAAAAACAAGTAAAAAAAAAAAGTCTAATAATCAAAGTTATTTTTGCTTAAATTGTAGTGTTGATATAAAAAGGTAGATATATGTATTCTTCTTCCTACTCCTTTTCATTCATGTAAATTTTGAGTCTTAAAACATTGTCGTTTTATTTATTTATTTATTTTTTAATTTTACCTTTATTTAACCAGGCAAGTAATTAAGAACAGATTCTTCTTTATTAATTTATTTATTTTATGTTAACATTTTATTTTGTTTTAATTTCTTGGCTCATTTATTTGGATTTATTTTTTCACATTGTCATTACATGATTGAAATAAATAAATAAATAGAACTAGATCACGCCAAAAAAAAAAAAAAAGCAGCCCAAGTCTGCCCTGGTTTGGATCTGGATGTTTGGAACTTATTTGTAAACTAGTGTTTCGTGTTCGCTCTTGATTGATTTTATCTGACATTAGCAATCCCTTAGAGCAGGGGTGTCAAACTCCAGTCCTCGAGGGCCGGTGTCCTGCATGTTTTAGATATTTCCCTCTTCCATGTGATTCGCTTTAACCCTTTAACTCCTGACAACTAACTAAGAAAATAATTGGTAACATGAGCAAAGTAACACACAAATGGCAGAAAATCAAAGAAAAATACTACAATTAAAAAAAAAAAAAAGAATTTAGAAAAATAAACAAAATGAGCGACAAAAACTAATAAATATTTACAAAATGACAAATAATGTGGAAAATTTTGAAAAAGAATTACTAAAGAAGAAAACTACTATTGAAATTTGGTCCCAGCAATTTTAATTTTGCCTTTAAAAAAATGTTTAAATAAAATACAAAAATGTTGGCGTCTTGTCCATGCACAAAACTAAAAGCAAAATGGTTGAATTTCTCTGAATATTTAAACTAAATCATCCATTCAGAACGCACCAGCACTGACACTTAAAGAGTTAATAATCAGCTCCTCATCAGACTGATAATGATGTAATGGAAGAGGGAAACATCTAAAACATGCAGGACACCGGCCCTCGAGGACCGCAGTTTGACACCCCTGCCTTAGAGGGTTTAAAAAATTCAAAGAAAACCTCGGTCCCATTTTTGATATATTATGTCCATTTCAATATTCAACCACATATGACGTCACTCTGATGTTTTGCGACGTCGGACAAAGACCACATTTTAGAGATGCACAGATGACGTATATATATATTTTATCCACAACTGCTTCTTAAAATCTCTATCTGCCCGCTGTCCATTTGCATGAATGGTTTTCCCCCAATTTTCAGAACCAAACCCACCTGCCATTAGTTTTTAGGTCTAATGAAGATACCTCGGCTGTTAGGATTATGTCTATCGTCTTTTTCAAACAGTGTAGTTCAGTAGTAGTCTATATCTTGTCAGTAAACTGGAGTCTTTGTTGAAAAACTTAGAGCGATTCTAAAATGATCTCCACCCACTGCACAATGTGAACACAAGTAGGTAAAACCTTGTCTTTTAAAATGTTTTTAATATTATTGATGCTGGCATGTTACATCTGGCCCGGGAACAACGGTTGAAAATAGTTTTTTTTATGCTAATATTGACACTGACACTGTAACAGCAGCCAGTGAATGACAAGATCAACAGGTTATTGTCTGATTTAAAAAGTAGTGTAGTGTCGTTTTCCTTCATTTGTTTACCTTTGGAATAATATGCAAAATGTTGTTTTTTTTTGTTTTTTTTGTGTAATCGATAACTAACAATGAAGGGTTGTGAAGGAAGTGAATATAAAGTATGAAAATGGACGTAGGATTAAACAAGTTGTACTTCTTCCTAGTCTATTTCAAACATGGTTCATGGATAAAAAATATAATTGCCCCCCTCTCCTTTCCTCTCTTTTGTTATTTTAAATATACCTTTTGTATTATTACCCTACCCCAAAGGAGAGAGGGGTATTTGTTTGTTTGTCCATTTGTTTGTCAAGAGTTTTACACAAAAACTACTGGACCAATTCTCATGAAATTTTCAGGAAAGGTGTGAAGTGGTCCTATTCAATTTTGGTGAATGTAGGTCAAAGGTCACAGTCATAAGTTAAAGGTCATGATGATGAGAGACGGGCACATCAGGTCAAATGTGTGAAAGGTGACGGGGTTTGTTAATGTGTTCATTTCTTGATCAGAAAATGTATGGTGCAGCATTTTTTCAGATAAATTCTTTTTAACTTTGCAATGGTTGACATTTCTAAAGTAGAAAAGTGAGACTTGTGTTTTCTACAGTGGACAAAAATGCATGGCTGAGTTTATCCTACTAATAACATGTTATTAGTAGGATAGTACTAGTAGCTTTAGTAGGATTAGTAGCAAGGACATCAAATTACTTCTCCATTAAAGTGAAATTTTAAAAGGATTCAGAAGATGTTTTGAGTTGAGCTTTAACATTTACTTCTTCTACTTCTGTGTTGTTCAGCGTCGGTGCCACAGTTCACCAACTCCCCGACTATGATAGTGATGGTTGGACTCCCAGCCAGAGGAAAAACCTACATCTCTAAGAAGCTCACCAGATACTTGAACTGGATCGGCGTCACAACAAAAGGTATCACATGACCGGACAGAATTACAAATGTACACTAGAACTCACATTTCACTGGGAGGTCAACTGGTATTCAAATGAGGTCACCTGTAATGTTTATTTATTGCTAAAAATGAAATGGGGGGGGGGGGGGAACCTACTAAGCAAAATATATGGTGAGTTCACAGACATTTTGGGTCAAATCAAAGGGTTAATATTCTATTTGTGTCTATTAATATTTTCTCACAAGCCATACGTCATCAAAGTGGGTGATAGCACGACTCATGAATATTTTTTCGGAATGTTTTTTTTCCACAAATTCGCAAAGTCCATGAAATTTCACCTGCATGTCTTTTTATTGGTGCTGATGGAAGGATAACTGCCTCCTCCTCCTCCTCCTCCTCCTCCTCCTCCTCTCTACATCCTCATGCATTGTCGAGCATTGCAGCTCCTTCGTCTCCTCTGTTGAGAGTTCTTATCGGTTCTTAGTTTGTAACCAACTCATTAATGTCCCCTTCATTGATCACCTCTTTTTCCATATCACACAGATGCCTTTGGAAGGGGTCGCTGCTTTTAACGCATCTTTCTGTTTCAATATTGTACCGATGGTAGACGGGTTTTTGTCGTATTCCTTTGCAATATCACTCAACTGCGTACCACTTTCATATATATATAAAATCATCTCCTGTTTTACTTCTATTGATAACGCAGCCTGCTTCTTCTTTTCATTCGCATCAGAATCACTTACTTCGGGCTCATCATGAATAACAAATACGTACTGTAATAAAGTTTAAATGAGCACACTGGGAAGAACAACAGTAACTCTGTGAGGGTCAAAGGGTAATGAAAAGCTCCCTCATAGCCAATGGGAAGCTACATACAATACGTACGTGACATATTTACGTACATTACATAGTTACTAGGAGTCAGAGAATAAATCAATTCACATATGTATCGGAATTTGTTGTTTTTAAATTGCTTTTTTTTGTTCAAATGTATTTTATTACTGCTGAATAAATCTGAACTAACTCACATATGATGTGTATTTTTTGGGGAATATGGCTCCTGATATGATCTATAGGAATCATCATTCAGATTTTTCACATTTTCTGGTGCTAAAAATCGAGAATATCGAAGAATCACAATTTAAATCTAATCGGCACCCAAAAAATTGTGAAAGAATCGAATCGGCATAAAAGCATATCGTCCCAGCCCTAGTAGTTATGTCTCATAATGTATATACACTACTGTATTTATGTCTTGGAGGTTTGTTTCCTTTTGTAAATTGAATTTTCTTTCGTATTCTGAGACAAAAAAATTGAGGTAAAGGTTTTTCGTTACTTGGATCATTCGTTATCTGGGTCTTTCGTAAGTAGATTAATACTCTTTCTAAGTGTGATGAGATATTTTTAGTAGAATTGAGAAAAACACACCTGGTAAGATATAGATTTTTGCAGTGAGTTTAATTATGTAGATTGTTTTAGCATGACTTCTCTTTATTTTTATTTTTTCTCCAGTATTTAATGTAGGTCAGTACAGGAGAGACGCCACTCGATCCTACAACAGTTTTGAGTTCTTCAGACCCGACAACGCAGAGGCCATGAAGATTCGCAAGTATGAACCTCACTGCTCATGTTTCATCTTCTTTAAATAGAAACTCATTAAATGTGCATGAAACAGACATTAACTTGTGCTGTACATTGTGGGGTTTTTTTTGTTTTTTTTGTTGGTATTATTACAATATTAATGGGTTTTATTCTGTTTGTGTGGACAGGGCGTGTGCACTGGCTGCTTTGAAAGATGTGTGTGATTACTTCACCATCGGCCTGGGTCAGGTTGTGGTGAGTGGGGCCTTATACTAAATACTTTAATTTAATTTTGTTTATTTGTCTCAAACTGAAATAATACATAATAATAATAAACTATAAAATCAAGAATTAAATTGTATATGCATCCGTCAATGCTCATTAATCACCAAAAAAGCAACGATTGCAATAAATGTAACATAAGTCTAGATTAAAAATGTTTTGTATATTTTATCACGTGTATTGTTGTTTGTTTGTCTGTATTTTAGAACATATCGTGGACATATTTAGAATTTTTAAATTTTTTGGAACGGTTTTGTATATTTATAAACATTTTTAGTGTTTTTTTTTCAGTTTTTTAGAAGATTTATTTTATGTTTTGGATTTTTCATCATGTTTTTTGGTGTTAAATTATATTTTTGTGAGTTTTAGTGGATTTTAGCATGTTTGTTTTTTTTCTCCACATTTTTGATTTCTTAATGTATTTTGTGTGAAATTTTAGTACCAAAAAACCCTAAAACATAACAGTCAACTGACGTTAAAATGTTTTGATCATGATTAATTGAAATGAATCCAAAGCATCCCTGTGATAATTCTGATTAGAAACTGTCATCATTTGACAGCCATATTAATGTAATATGATGACAAAGTGTTAACATTTTCCTGTGCGTTATTTTCTTTTGACAAAACTGAAAGATGAAAATTCAACCTAACAAAAAATTAAAATATTAAATGATTAAACATATAATCCCATCAGGTTTTTGATGCCACAAACACCACCGTAGATCGCAGAGAGCTCCTTCTCAGCTTTGCCAAAGAAAATGGTTACAAGGTTTGTAATTTGTCTAATCTACTAAAATATTAATCCAAAAATGTAAATGCTTTTAACGTGTGCCACATCCTCTCTTCGTGTCTTCTCTCTCCTCCAGGTTTTCTTTGTGGAGTCGATATGTGACGATCCTGGAATCATTGAAGAGAATATTAAAGTAGGTTAAATGTGTCTGCGCTTCTGTTCAGGAAGTTGTGGTTCCAACTTCCCTCTAAGAAACCATTTTAGAGCCAGAAGCTGATCAAAGCCAAAGCCCAGCGTGACTTCTATTTATTATTAGTGAAACACACTGAAGGAAGCGGGAGGCGCTGGCTCAGAAAATACCAGGTCATGTGTGTCCTGGTCAAATCTGGTGTGGCTCTTTTTTTCCAAAACAAAACCGTTTGGACATATTTGTCTCTCCTGTCGTTTTCAGTCTTTTCCCTGATCATTACCCCCCCCCCCCCCCCATGAAAGGAAGAGGGGCATTGTGTTTGAGGTTATCTGTCTGTTTGAAAAACTACTGGATCAATTTCCATGAAGTTTTCAGGAAAGATGCAGGGTGGAAAGATCCCATAACATTTTGGAAAAGTAGGTCAAAGGTCACAGTCGTCAAAACTGTATTTTTGCAATGATAAGAGAGGGGGCATATCAGGTCAAATATGTGTGAGAGGGCGGGGTTTGTTGTGCCTGACACGACTTGTTTAGTATATTTACCTCTGCCAAGGAGGTTATGTTTATACCAGAGTCTGTCTGTCTGTCTGTCTGTCTGTCTGTCTGTTAGCAAGATAACTCAAAAGTTATGGACAGATTTTGATGACATTTTCAGGATGTGTTGGGGGTGTCACAAGGAACAAATGATTAATTTTTGGTGGTGATCCAAAAGATTCTGGATCACTTTGAAATATATTCTCCATTTAATGCAATATAAATTTTCTGGGGTCCGGGATAAATACATTTTGGTAGTGATCTCTCCCAGATCACTACCAAAATGTTATCATTTGCTCCTTGTGAGAATCCCAATACATCCTGAAAATGTTAGCAAACCCAAACCCCCCTCTCACTCAGACAGTGCAGACCTCCACCATGGGTGGCTGTGGCTCAGTTGGTAAAGCAAGTCGTCCAATGATCGAAGGGTTGGCGGTTCACGCCCCGCCACTGTCGAAGTCTCCTTGGGCAAGACACTGAACCATAAGTTGGTGTCAGGGTCAGGTGTATTGGCAGCAGCCGATATGAGTATGGGTGAATGCGAGGAATTGTGAAGTGTTTTGGGCACCAAGTGGTGTATGAAATGCATTATATAAGTACAGTGTAAGGTAGACCACCGCCAAAATCTAATCATTTCCAAATCTCCCAATTACCCTGAAAATTTTATCAAGATCCATCCATAACTTTTTGAGTTACCTTGCTAACTAACAGACAAATACACAGACAGGCAAGGACTTCATTTGAGGGGGGGGGGGATGTCTGCCTTGGCAGAGGTTTGCATTCTCAGAGTGCTTTTCTAGTTGTGTACTGTTTTGTTCTGTGTGGTTTTGTTAATGATATAGATCATATATATATATATATATATATATATATATATATATATATATATATTATGTTTATTTTTATTTTTTTCCTATGTTTTCCTCAAACTTGTTTCATTGTAATGTAATTTTTTTCCAGTGTATTCTCTGTTTCTGTTCTTATTCACAAAAACAGCAAGTGAAGTTGAGCAGTCCTGACTATGTGGACTGTGACAAAGACGAAGCTGTGACTGACTTCCTGAAGAGGATTGAATGTTACAAACTGACCTACGTGCCTCTGGATGACAACAAGGACAGGTGACCGCATCCGCAAAGCCAGAAAACACCACCTGTGTGGAAGTGACATATCTGGTGACATACATCCACTTAGTGATGATTAGACACACTGACACAGGACTGACAAGAGGAGGACGACAATCAAGTTCTCTACACCTGCCAAGTCTTCTGACCTCAGATCAGATTAGTTTTGTTTTGGTGACATGCCAGAACTGGAGAAAAGACTGAACGCTTTATCATTTTGGAACAGGAGAAAAAGTGTTTAAACCTTTCACACACAAATGTATACATGTCTATATTATTGGTATCATAGACCACAGTGGAGTTGGAATACATAAAGATAATAAAGAAATTCTAATTATTCCATGACTAAGATTAAAATGCAGATTAAAAAGTAAATGCAGAAAAGACAACACATAGAAAAGTACACTGCAAAGATACAAATCAAGTGTATTTTTCTTATTTGTAGTCAAAATATCTCCTCATACTTACAATAAGACAACTTCGCCAAAAGAGGAACTTTGAGTATTAGAAAAATATAATAATATGTATTTTATTATATACAAATTTATTTTATTTCTTATTATTAATGCGATTTTATTTAATAATGGTTATTTGAAGCATCCTAAAAGCACTTTTTACTGTCTGAGAGGGAGATCTTAGTTCCTTTGATGTAGTTATATAAAAATGTTTGAATGTTAGTTATGAAATAATATAATATGAACATTTTGAGCAGGGTTTTAAACTGCAATGTCTGTAAAATATAATTAAAGTTTTATATTTTATATTTTTCTCATATAGCATTAGATCCTGTTCTGATCAAACAAAAATGTGGAGGAAATCATTATTTAAAAAAATGGGGAGGGGGGGGGGGGTATTGTGCATTCTATGGTATCGGCAGATTTTTGTCAAAACACATCCACACCTGTAGGCGTGACCCCTGATTACACTGATCTACAAGTCAAAATGCTTCCAGAATCAAAGTAATGAAATATTCCCATATGTATGTTACTGATAAAGAAAAGTCAAGTCTTAAATGCTGATTGGCTCAAGTTTCTAAGATAAGTCTGGGGTCAAAATGTGAAATTCTTATAATTAACCAGAGAATAGGTTTTAGTCCAAAGGAATATTTTTCTCAGATCTACTTCAAAACACTGTCTGCACATTATGATCCATTCACTTTACAGGTTCTTTCTAGTGGAATATTTACTAATCCATTGTATACATGTACATAAATCGATAGGTTACGTATGTAACCACGGTTCTATGAGTTCCGGATGTCAGTAGGAACAAAATAGAACAGTATGTATGTGGAATAACACACCATCATATACATTAAAAACATGAAATAACCAGCACTTTTGTAAAAATCGTAGAGCAGTGTTGTCTGTCAGTCGACTATGTGGTTGTAAAATATGCTCTTCTGTCTTTTTCTTCTTGTAGAAACTTATCTTATATCAAGATCTTCAACGTGGGCAGTAGGTACCTGGTGAACCGAGTGCAGGACCACATCCAGAGCAGAATAGTCTACTACCTCATGAACATCCACGTCACGCCCAGATCCATCTACCTGAGCCGCCATGGAGAGAGTGATCTGAACCTCGTGGGTCGGATCGGAGGAGATTCTGGACTCTCACAACGTGGAGCAAACGTAAGACTTCATTCTATACAAGAAATACTGTTTTTATGTCAGTAGTGTAATGTCACCTTCTGTGTTTTTCAGTTTGCTAATGCTCTGGGTACATACATGCGTGGTCAGTGTATCAGAGACTTAAAGGTGTGGACCAGCCACATGAAGAGGACCATCCAGACTGCAGAGGCCCTGGGAGTCCAGTATGAGCAGTGGAAGGCCCTGAATGAAATAGACGCTGTAAGTCAGTATTTGCATCTGCAACAAAAGAAAAAAAAAAAAAAAAAAGTAGTGTTTACACTGCAACAATCTAAATCTTACCAAGTGTATTTTCGTCATTTCTAGTTCAAATATCTCATCACACATAAAATAAGACATAATCACTGAAAGGGGAACTTTTCAGTGAGTTTTAAGAATGTATTTTTAGTAGCATCGTCAAATTATGAAAATGTTTAATCAGATTAATCACAGGGTTGCTTTGGATTAATTGATTCATCATGTTTAATTCTTAATTTTTAATCTATATTAGTTGCATTTCATTTTAAATGAGAAAACAGATTCAAGAAAGAAGGGACTATAACAGCACTTAATGTGTTGAAAGCTGGGCAACGTATTAGCCTTGTGTTAACATTAGCCTAGTGTTTGCATTAGCCTAGTGTTTGCATTAGCCTAGTGTTGACATTAGCCTAGTGTTTGCATTAGCCTTGTGTTTGCATTAGCCTAGTGTTTGCATTAGCCTTGTGTTTGCATTAGCCTAGTGTTGGCATTAGCCTAGTGTTGGCATTAGCCTAGTGTTGGCATTAGCCTAGTGTTGGCATTAGCCTAGTGTTGGCATTAGCCTAGTGTTGGCATTAGCCTAGCGTTGGCATTAGCCTAGTGTTAGCATTAGCCTAGTGTTGGCTTTAGCCTAGTGTTAGCATTAGCCTAGTGTTGGCTTTAGCCTAGTGTTAGCATTAGCCTAGTGTTGGCTTTAGCCTAGTGTTAGCATTAGCCTAGTGTTAGTATTAGCCTAGTGTTAGCAGAATCTCAGACTGACACATGCTTCACATTAATGTAGTATTTTAAGATGGAAGTGTTTTTTTGAAAATAAAACCCCATCAATACACTGTGCTGTTTTTTTGGGGGGGGGGCAAAATTCCTACAAAATACTCAAAAGTATACTAAGAAACACAAAAAAATGCAGAGGAAAAACATAGTAAAACAAAAAAGTGATGAAAAATCCAAAACCTATGCAAAAATATGAATAAATATATGCAGCCCCTTCATCAGTTTCAACAAAACAACAGTAAACAATGTTCTATATAACTGCCTTGAAATGTTTAACCGGGTTAATCATGGTGATGGATTTATCTGTGTTAATGTGCTCATTTTGACAGCCCTCATTTTTTAGACAATATATCTTGAAAATCTTATTTCAAAAAAATCTTACCAAGATAAAAAAAATTTTGTAAGGTCCTGTGAGGTGACATTGTTGTGATTTGGGGCTCTATAAATAAAATTTAATTGACTTGAATAATTTTCATTTGATCCATAGAGAAATTTTTTTGTACTTAAATCAAGATTTCTTTGCTTCATTTTAAAAAAAATCTGTCAATGGAACAAATGAAAATTATCTTGGTAGTATTTCTTGAAATCAGATTATCCAGATCTATTATCTAAAAATAATAATATTTTCAGAATCTGCTTTATATGTATGTACACATACAGGAATTTGCTTCCAGTTACAAGTGATGCCCTCACGTACCAATAAAAAGAGAAACATTGATTAGACATAACAAGACATCATTTACATAACATAAATAACAGCATAAAGTAACATAACAAATAACATACTAGAGTGCCAATGTGGTTATATGCAATGGTTGAGTAAAGTGATCATATGTACAGGTTTGATTAGAAATAAGGAAAATAAATTTTGTAAGATTTATACATTTTTTCAGTGTGTAGTTCATGTGTAACCCCTGTCCATCCTCTACCAGGGCGTATGTGAGGAGATGACCTATGAGGAGATCCAGGAGAATTACCCAGAAGAGTTTGCACTGAGGGACCAAGACAAGTACCGCTACCGCTACCCAAAGGGAGAGGTGAGGGAGAGGGAGGGGGGGCTTGGACATGGTTTTTGACTCATGACACAGGATCTTCCTCTGCTTCTGGGAAATAGAAGTGGTTTAGTTACTGTAATGAGGCTGAAACCAAACAGCTGGATGAGGTCAAACCGGGGTCATGAGGACTCATCTAACCCCTGTGCTACTTTAATATCATACTTCCCAGACTACACTCATAATATCAAGACCTCATTACTGTAACTTAAACCAGTGGAGTTAAACAAACAGCCTGTAGGTAAATGCAGTATCTCCAGACATAATCCAAATTACACCAAACTGAAACGAGTTTGGTACAAAAATCATAAAAACAAAACTTCTCCTTTTTAAGGAATAGTGCCGTGTCCTCGTTAAATATCTTGGCAAGTTGATGATACAAATATTTTCTGAGATTAGTCATTTTTGAATAAAATAGCCTTACAATCATGTAACCCAGTTCACCAGAAGTGTAGTTCCACACTGCATGATGGGAAATGAAGTTAAAAACGGGTACGATGTAGGGACTGAAGTTAGTAAATACGTCAGGGGTGTTCATATTTTTGGAATACACTTATCTATTTATCATTTCAGATGATTGGTTCTGTGTATATGGATGTGTTATGTGTATATAATGTTTGTATGTACGTGTATATACATGTGTATTTATGTATAGATGTGTGTATATTTTATCTCTATATTTATATTGTCAGATTTGTATCTTCTTTTGTTGTCTTGAGCCCTTTTTGCACGGGATAAATATCTGTGGACCACTGGTAATTCACAATTACCCCCTTACCTTTGTGCTATTGTGTGGCACATTTGGATGGTACAAACAAAAGTCTGTAATTAATGCAAATTATAGACATTATGACCGATTATGTCATAAGTTCACAACATCCTGTTTTGTCCCAATACATTAATAAGGTAGTATGAAAACAAAAGTATGCATAAGAGTAGCACTGTGTCCACAAAGGGGGAAAATACCATTGATAAGGATGCAGTCTGTAAATTTGCTCCACTACTTCAAAATAAGAGCGGGGTCAGTGCAGATGAAAACAGTCTCCAAATTACAATGGAAGTGAATCAGTAGTTCTTGGCAAAGGCTTTTCCTCTGGCAAATGACCGACTGAATCAACTTCAGATAGTTTAAATATCACTATGGACATGTGGGTTGGCGTTACCATGTCTTCCGCTGACACACAATTTCATCCGCTTCCTCCATTATTCACTTTTTTAAAAAAAACAATAACAAAGGTGCGCAATTAAACTCACAAACACAGACAATTCACACAGGACCTGAATTACCTCTGGACATCTGTTTTTCACTGAAACACAGTAGGTAATTTGCGGCAGAATTATTACTGAGCAAATCGCAGACATGGCGCATTTGCACGGGACTAATGCCCTATTCGCATGGGATAAGTATTATCTGTGGACCCCTGGTAATTTGCAATTACCCCCGTACTGTACCTCTGTGGCGCATTCAGACGGGATAAATTGCATCTGTAATTCGCCCAAATACCAGACATTATGGCAGGATATGTCGTAAATTCACAACATCCGGTTTGGTCTCAATACATTAGTAAGGTAGTATGAAAACAAAGTATGCATAAGAATAAAAGAGGTAAATGCCATTGACAGGGATGCAGTCTGTAAATTTGCATTATTGTTGCCCTATTGCTTACCTGACATCGCTGTGGTTAACTGATTATGTGCTACTGACGCAATGTAATCAAGTATCAATAAAGCATCTATTCTCTTCCAATCGTAGAAGTGCATTACCATGTTGTATGGTGGGAACTAAAGATTAAAACAAGAATTTTGCATGTACCCCCACTGTCCTGACATAACAGTATTAACATTAGCACCTGTAGCCGTACAGCAGCTGGAAAAAATTGTTTTATTATGGAATTCTTTTTGCTGTTAACCTTTGGGGAGTTTTAATGTATTAATATTGTCTTTGGTTTCCAGTCGTATGAAGACCTTGTGCAGCGTCTGGAGCCGGTCATCATGGAGCTGGAGAGGCAGGAGAACGTTTTAGTCATTTGTCACCAGGCTGTTATGAGATGTCTGCTCGCTTACTTTTTAGACAAGAGTGCAGGTGAGAATAGATCTTTATACTTTTAATAATTTCTACTTTAAAACCATTCAATTTTCACTTTGAATGTCGTCTTACATTCAAATCTACTTCTGTGTTAATACTGTAAACCTCCACCGTCATACTAACATTGGTACTGTACACTGTAAATGGTTATAGTTTTGGTACAAAAGGCCATTAGCTGTTAAATTTACTTCCCTTTACCCAGGGCTGTTTCTAGATATAGGCGAACTAGGCGAATGCTAGGAGCCCCAGGGTCCATGTTCAGCCTCACCTGAAGAAAAATACAATGTCCTGTCTTTATCTGCTTGTATATCATGTGTTTATTATAACTAATATATACTTTAAAAAAAGCGTAGGATATAAATAAAATAAACTGCAGTAAACTGTATTAGGTTATATTCATTGGGCCGCACTGTTACATAGTTAGTGACATAGCAGCCCCACCTACCATTCCTGTTAGTAAGAACAAACACTATAATGGCAAAATAACTTATATCAGCAGTTGTTGTATTTTCTTATTTAAAGTAAATAATTTTTTTAATAAACATTAAAAATCTGTTTTATTTATTGACATATAGAGGATTGTTGTTTTCTTTACATATATATTTTTTTATTAATATAACTTGCCTGAGGGGTTCAACTTTAGATTTGATTTTCTTTGTTTTATTATTATTAATTTAAAGATATTTATTATTTTAACTGTAGCCTGTTGGGCTTATTAAGTCTAATAGATTGTGGCATCTTACTAGGTCATCTAAAGGATTTATGAATCTTTTCATCATAATTTGACAACCAGGGGCCCCCCAAAACAGCATCTTGGTTAGGGCCCCCACAAAGGTAGATACGGTCCTGCCTTTACCTGTAACATTTCTGAAGACACGGATGTAGGATTTGTTCATCTTTATGACTTCATAGAATGATGTCATTTTTACAGAGCTACAAAATAATTATTGACTACTTTTTATTTTTAATTTTTTCCTATTTCCTTTGTGTAAAAGATGAGCTGCCATACCTGAAGTGTCCTCTCCACACCGTTCTAAAGCTCACCCCAGTCGCCTACGGTCAGTCTGTGTGATCTACAGCTTCACCTCATTTTTCTGAAATATATATATATATATGATTTGTTTGCATATATTGGAGTGTCCTTTTGGATCTGGAAGTTTTTTTTTTTGCTTACTTATGTCTGAAGTCTATGCATAAGTGTAATACAGTTATGAAATGAACACAGATGTGATATATTTTTTTCAATTTTATGCAGGATTATTTAGAATTTATTTTGACTTTATTTTGGATATGTTGATGGTATTACATTGCTCTACATTTTTTTTTTTTATGTTTCAGTAGATAATGAAACTTAACATGTTGAAACTGTCAAGGATTTAGTTTTCTTTTTTTTTTGCTAACAATAAAAAAAAAAAAATGCATTTGTCTCTTTCTGATGCAGCCACACCTTTAGAAATAATAATGAAAACAATTCTGCAAATATTTCATATTTGACATTGTGAAAATTTTAACGACGTCTGGGAATTTTTTTTCCGTTACTGCATGTTGTACTTTATCCTGCTCCTTTTTCAAATGTTTTTAATATTTTTTTCTTTCTATATATTTGAAATAAAAATCTAAAATATTTTTACATTTTCACCGATCATGAACCTTTTTACATTAACCTCAATGTGCTGCTTTGTGTTTTTCTCTCAGGCTGTAAAGTAGAGTCTGTCTTCCTCAATATTGAAGCTGTCAATACACACAGGGACAAACCAGTGGTGGGTATACACACACACACACACACACACACACACACACAGGTGGACTGAATACATATCTGTAATGTGTGTCGTTACACTCAGCCTAGGGTTTGCCAAAGCACAAACGTGATGCAAGACTCTTCTCCTCCCATGTCAGACAAACTGAACCAAAAACTAGAAAAGCACTCTGGGAGCACAGACACCCCCCCCCCCCCACACACACACACACACACACACACACACACACACACAACCCAACCCCACCCCTCCGAATGAAGAGAGGTCTGCCAAGGAGTTTATGTTTTCACTATAGTTTGTCTGTCTGTCCGTCTGTCAGCAACATTACTCAAAAAGTTATGGATGGATTTTAATAAAAGATGACTCGGGGTGTGTTGGTAGTGTCTCTTCCGGAACATCAGCAAAATGTAATCACTTGTTCCTTGTGACACTAACAACACATCCTGAAAATGTGATCAAAATCCATCCACAACTTTTTGAGTAAAGAACAGAGGAAACGGGCAGTAATAAATAATAATAATAAATAATAATATGATAATATACTAAAAGATTTAACATGTGTATTTGTAAACCTTCCTTTTCAGAAAAGCTTTTACTGTTTGATTTTAAGTGTTGATTTTGCACTTTGAGATTTAATTTCAAATGTAAAGTGCTTTAGAAATGCAGTTTATTATTATTCTAATCATTATTATTTATCTTGTTTCTATTTTTAGAACGTGGATGTGGACAGAGACACGGCAGACGCCTTGCAGACGGTGCCTGATCACAGTTAGAGGAGTTTAATTTCAATCTGCCCTGATGTAAAGTGGCCTTTTCTCAGTTGAATTAATCATATTCATTTTTATTGTGGTCACTTTTAGGAAATAGGACATTTTGTGATGGAGGAATATGAGACATGGCGGCCTATTTCCATTGTAAATGCACTTTATAATGCAGGGCTCAGGCCAAACATCCGTAATATGAAGAGTTTCCTTTACTGTGAAAAGTGAACTACTGATGAATAAGTGACCAGTATCACTGTTTAGATCCTCTTTAACGTCATCCCTCGTCATTTCCTTTATCTAATCACTGTCTTTATCGAGTCGTCGTCACTGTTACTTCTAATTAGAACAGTGATGCAAACTTTTTTTTTCAGTGTTGTGGATAATTCACAAGTAATTTCCGTGCATTGTATATGTGTAATGCCAAGAAAAAACACCACTCGAACAAAAGTAAATGTGCATTTGTTGTTAAAAAAAAAAAATTTAAAGAAGGGGTGGGGGGGAGGGGGGGGGGCTTGTAGGTAGAAACAGGAGGGACATTCACAATTAATACAGCTTTGGAATTAATTATTACACTACATAAGTACTTTAATACAATAGACATGATACAATCTGAAAATTGCAAATATATATTATGAATTATTTATTAAATTCTCAAATACTGAAATCATTAAAGTGTGAATTTTAGACTTGATGACTCAAACACCTTCATAATGTATATAAGGTTTAGACAGCCCAACGTCATTTACAAATAAAAATAAAAGCATTGCATGATGACAAGATTTTTTAAATTTTTTTTTTGAAGATGACCTTTTGAGTCGCTGCATTACGACACCCTGTAGAAAATTTGGTCTGATTCTACCAAGGTCTGGAAAAAAGGGAAAGTCAGCGGACATATTTCAACATCATGTCATAGTTCAATAATTATGTCCAAAGCTGTATATTGCAACATTTAATTTTTTGTTGAACTAAAAAAGGAAGAAATAAAATGTTTTTGCATATTTTAGCATTTTTAGTGAAAAAAGTGAAAACTCTATAGACTGTCCAGCCATATTTTTTTAATAATATATAAAGCAGGGGTGTCAAATATGTGGCCCGTGGAACAAATTCAGCCCGTCAAAGGTTTCAGTCTGACCCCCAGGATGAATGTGGATTGTGAAGTGGATTGGACAATTAAAATAATAGAAAAATAACCTAACGAATAATGACAACGCCTAATTTTCTCTTTTGATAACAGGATGATTTGTAAATGGTAACATATTAATGTCAACAAAATAAATGTTAATCATGATCAACCTGCAATTTCTTAAGAAAAATATGGTATGTGGAATTTTAACAATATTATGCGTGCTACTAGAAGTTTTGTGAATTGTTTAAATTGCACTGTATATATGTAAAGCTGAGGCATACTATTGTTAAAATTTTACTTTTTCACACTAAAAAAAGAAAATTTGGATGATTATTATTTATGGGTTATGCTCTCGTCTTACTCTTCCACTCTGCTTGAGATCAAATTGAACTGAATGTAACTCCTGGAATAAAATAACATTGACACCCCTGATATAAGCCAACGTTAAAGCAGCCAAAACATCATGTATCATGAAATCTGTTGAATTAGTCTCAACATAGACATCATGGAACTTCACATCTGACACTAAGGAGAGGGTTTTTAGAGTTGTAGCATTTACAAATCTATAATTGTGGGGTTATGATGGTGTTGAACTAGTTCAGTAATAAATGTTTTAGGTACAACAAAATAAATAGATGTTAAAATCAACACCTTAACTGCCCAACACCATAATGTGCCTCATTTAATTACAAAACATGATTATTCTATGCATCGCCCATACTCGGGATACACACAAGATGATGAGTGTGTCCCATTGTATGTTTTAAACTAAATATAAATATGATGGATCTGGTGCAATATGTCAGTGTCGTGTTTTTATATATATATATATATATATATATTCAAGTATTTCGGAGGGGGTCAGCTATTGACCTGTTCATTGTAGCCGTGTTGTGATCAGGTTTATCTTGACTTTAGGTCTAGATCCTTTGTGCTTCTCAAAAGCATAGTACATTTTATAATTAGTTTGTGATTTGTCTGGGGCAGCAATAGAAAATCTTACCTCAGGGGATTCTCATTTTTAACAGATGGCAGCACATGACACTATTATGTGCACTTTATCCTTAACAGTCAGTCTTAACGATACAGTCGCATTCATTAATGATATATGTTCATCTTTTCTGCAGTAAATATCTATATTCTATGAGGTAAAAATGTTCTATGTAAATGTGCAATTGTGCCAGTTTGTTCTGGACTCTGTTGTACTGTATGTAGCTGCTAGGATGTCAAAGTGGTGTGTACACCAATGAACATATTTGAAAGAAACTAATGAAAATGAAAACAGTGGCAATAGTTGATGTTGTAAAGATTTTATTTTCTGAACTTTGAACAACAAAACTGAATCTCAAGTAATAATAAAATTAAACTTGGTACCTAAGAAGCTGTTTGTGTGTGCTGGGATGATAGTGGCATCCATTTTTTTTAACCTGCTTTATCCTCACTAGGGTCACATGGAGCCTATCTCACTACTGGGGTACACCCTGGACAAGGTACCACTTAATTGCAGGGCTGATGTATATAGAGACAATCACTTTCACGCCCATGGACAATTTCAATTAAGCAATTAACCTATCTGTGTGTGTCTTTGGATGGTGGGAGGAACCCAGGGTACCATAGAGAACCTACGTAGACACAGGGAGAACATGCAGACTCCACACAGAAAGGTCCTACCCACAGATCCCAGGATCTTCTACCTGAGAGGAATGAGTTCTAACCACTGTTACTTCTGAACGTGAAATAAAAAGATGTATATACAGCTCTGGAAAGAGTCCACTGCATATTTCTAGATAGGAATCAGTTTGTGAAAATAGAATATGATGAAGATGGTTACAAGCCCTTTTTTTTTGCACAAGAATGGCATAAAACACCTAAACAAAAGTGTGATAGAACAGTGGAGAGAACACAAGATTTATTAAATATATGGTTAATAAAATAGGTGTGAACTCTTCCATATTTGAACCATCACTGTTTTACTCTTGAGACATAAATCTGAACTTTCTTTGATTTGCATGTCTGATAAATAGCATTTTTTACTATTTCAACCACTTGTCAAAAATAGTGACACTACGCTTTACAATACTGGGA
Source organism: Siphamia tubifer (assembly GCA_020466265.1). Lineage (NCBI taxonomy): Eukaryota > Metazoa > Chordata > Actinopteri > Kurtiformes > Apogonidae > Siphamia > Siphamia tubifer. The sequence goes on along the minus strand of CM035789.1, from coordinate 9,381,506 downwards.
GAAACCTGTGGTCGTGACTTTTCCAAAGCTGTATTTAAGACTTGCCACCAGAACTTTGAATATATGGTACTTTATTTCTCAGAGTAAAACTAGATTTTGAATATGAGAACAAGAATAAAAAATAAAAAATGTTTTAATGAAATTTAGTGCAACTTCTTCAAACGCTAACATTTAAAATACATTTTATATATGATAAAAACAGGTTATCGCTGGCTGCTGGTGCTGGCCTGGGTTGAATTCGGAGTAGAGTGGACATCTCGGTACTGCTGCGTCCAGCTCTGAGGGTCCTGATTATGAAGCTGAAATGACAAGAAAAATGCAGAGCTGTCAGAAACACCAAACTGCAATTCATTAGCAATATTGACTTTTTTTTTTTTTTTTGCTCAAACTAATCTACACTTACAGGCCAACCACCTGTATGTTTCTGTTCAGTTAATTTAACCTTCTAACAGGGAATGACTTACTTCTCCCATGAATTCCAGAATTTTGGCTTTTGACACTTCATGGTCAGCACGTTGTCCCCAGTGAAATTCGTGCTCAATTGGTTCTGTGTGAGGGATTCGGACGTACTCCAAATATCTGAATATAGACAAATGGACGTGAGCAGAAAGGAAAGGGAAATACTGCACACTAGTGTCATTATTGGAACATTATAGTGAATTATTATTATTTAATAATAATTCCTTATTTATTAAATTACATGTTCTAAAACTACATGATAGTATGGACCTTAATACTCATTATAATGTATAAAGCTCATGACCACATGCTTCCCTACAGTTTACAACAAATGTTTTAGCTGAGAATTAGTGGCTATAACTTAAGGGGAACTGAAATGTATAGGAAAATGAAGTGTAGAACTAATAAAAAATAAATAAAACAGTGTGTCTCTGTTAGGGGGTACATCTGTGGAATAATGTGAATCAGAATTTTAAAAAGTCATCTTCCATTTGTGTATTCAAAAGGATGTATAAAACCTAATATAATAAAATATACAATATTATCTGAACAGGTGAATAAGACTCATGGTTAGGAGATAGTATCATATCTATTTATTGTATTTGTAGTTAATTTATAGTGAAAGTGAATGTACTTGTAGTTGATCATATCAGATTGTATGAAGTGACTTATAAATAATGTGTATATAAATGGTTATGGATACTTTGAGGTAACGACAAATGGACAAAAAAAAGTATATAGTGTGTTAATGCAGTATTGATTGGATTTTAGTTTGTAAAAGGGGGTGAGAGTTTATAAGTTTCACTTCTTCCCACTCCTTTTCGAGTACAAGAAAAAAAAATTGTGGACAATTTTCAATGATGTTTTGATGATTATTGTGCTAGTGGAATGTAAACTGGTGTAGAAAGTTCTTTAAGATTTGACATGTGGTATAAGCTTTTATTTCAAATGTACCATGAAAATAATCTATTATTCATCTGTATTGTGTACATTTAAGTATTAATTGAGGATATTAATCAATCAAACATTATAGAACACAATAATACACCTCACTGCTGGATGTGGCCCGTCATAAAATGGAGAAAAGGAGAAAAGAAAAATCTGTTGTGAGCTAATGTATAAACATGGAGAAAGAGACCGCTCCTGTTGATGAAAACTTTTCCATTTGTAACAAAATACAAATGTATTTTCAGGCAAATAAACAATGATGACAAAATCATTCTGTTAATTCTGTCTAAATGTTAGACATGTCCGTTTAAAACAAACTGACATGAAACATACTAAGATGGAATGTTCGGAGGCTGTGGTGGTCCAGACACTGTGCTCTCGTGATCTGGTTTTGTCCAGTCTCCTTCTGTTCTGTGGTGTGGTATAAACCAGAGTCTATGGTCTGACAGACAGTGGCTCTGAACACACCAGTACAATGTTCAAACCCCTCTGACCCAGGCAAGGATTGAACTTGTGACCTTCTGAACACGCATTTACTGGATTAGTTGGCTGAGCTATCATCTGGGGGGTGGTCTATGTGCTTAACAGACCAGATAGCCCCCCTTATTGTCACTTCAAGTAGAGGGGGAAGGGATGCGCATTAGCTTAAAGCCTTTGCATGGCAACTGAAATGATGGAATATCTACAGATGCTCACCTCTGACGTACAAACTCATCTGTGATCAACTTCTTCACATCGCCAAACTCCTCGTGTTTTTCTCTGAAGATCAACACAACAGACATTAATTATGATGTAATAATAAACAGAAATAAAAGTTTTAATATTCTATAAGTTCATACTTTACCCAGGGTCGATGCGCAGTTTCTTGAGTGTATGCCAGATGACATCTAGGCAGTAAAACATAATATGCCATTTTTCACACACTTGAATGGTTCACAATAGTGAATTAAATAAATGTATCAAGTATCACTCACTCTCGTTAACAGATCCTCGTTTCATGAAAATGATACTCAGGATGACAAACAGCAGGCCCATTTTTGGATTGGTGGGTCTAATATAGATAAAAGGAAAACCATAGTTCTGTTACATAAGCAACAAATAAAAGTCAGAATATATTATAGGAGATACTCACTTGTCTATTGGGGCTCCTTCACCTGACTCCAGTTTATTGATCAGTATGTAAATGTGAGTTTTGGTGTCGATTTCTACTAGTTTGAGGCCAAAGACCTGGTTGTTACAGCAGAAAAAAACCCATAAAATTGGCAGTTATTATACGATTATTTATTTATTATATGATTGCTCAAGACGACAATATTAGACATCACATTGTTGAGACAAAACAAACCTGGTCTAAAGTCTGTGTTGCCCTCTTCATGATCTCAGGATAGATGTTTCTGTAGTCTTTCACCACATGTTTAACCAGATCTGAAAGACAAAGGAAAAATTATTCATCAGACTTCACTGATAAACACCAGACTAATCTTATATCTGCACATTTTACCTGCACGACGAACTGGAATTTTCTTTTGGTCCTTAACCAAAAAATACTGCACTACCTCAGCTGTCTGTGGAAAAATACACAATCTGCATTCATGCATCATCAATATTAAATGACGCTCAAATGACATTTCTGCGAATCTGTTACCTTTTGGTCGACCTGTCCAGACGAGAGTCTTTCCAAACCTCTCTGGACCTGTGATGTACTTGGCTGGGTGAAGATTAAGTCGCCATCATCTTCTTCAGCCACTGAAACCTCAGAGCGCTTCTATATGCAAGAAAAACAAAAAATCATGTTAAAAGAAGTCTGATAAAGAACAAGTTTTAACCATTATTGCAATCTACAAACTGGTTGAGTAACTTTTTAAGACAAATAAGTGATTACAGTCTCTTCAACATTACTACTTCATGATATCTTTCCTATTCTGTGACGATAACCAATATGTCTGTGGCAACTGTGGCTCAGATGGTAGCCTGGGTCGCTGGCCTGGTTCATATTGTCCATGTGTCCTCAGGCAAGACACTGAAGCCTAATTTGTTCCCAGTTGATATGGCAGCAGTACCTACTGGGCTGAATGTAAGGCTAATGTAAAGAGCTATATAAGTGACATCTATGTATCATCCCATCTCAGAGAAAACCTTTTCACCATTATGTATTGTTCTACAGACCAAAATAGTGAATCCAGAAATAAATGTTACTTCCGGTCTAAACGGTGATGATTAAGAACTAAGGGACCATGCATTTTGTTTGCACGGCTAAAAAATAGTAGGTCCCTGCAATGGATATAAATCACTGATAACGATGCAGAAGCTAAGATATTGTGAAGTAAAAAAAACAAAACAGTCTTTTATACATGTACTTACTTTGCTCTGTGAGGAGATCTGTGTGTTAGAAAGTCTCTTCCTTTGTGCCATGACAACAGTGTCTCAAACACACCTTAAAAGAAGCCGATATCTGCTGATGTAATGAAAACTAAACACACTGATCTCAATACAATTAACGTCACAGCTGAGGAACATATGAAGAAGCTACAGCAGACATATGTAATGCCTATTACGGTCTATTTAGCCAGGACACGTTAGCTACGACAAAACAACGATTTAAGTCATTTATCGTGAACCCACCGGTCTCAGTAAACTACAATAATATTGCATCTATACTACCTGATAATTATCAATCTACTCTGTTGTCTGTGATCAACCCCAAACAAACTCGTATTGCGGTTTTTCAACTGTCAAATTCCCGCTGGTGCTGTGAGGCGCGTTGTGATGACGTCACAATGTGCCGCCTAGGTTTTTAAAGGGATGGTTCGTTATTTTTAACATGAATTTGTATGGAATCATCGTCTTTACTCTGGTGCACCCACAGTCACTTACCTTCGACAGTGTCCTGTGAGTCGAGTTCTGGTCCGGTTTTGGTCAAAGTGAAAGTAGTCCCGGCAGGTTTCCTGGGGTCCACAAAATAAAACGTGCCTCTTCTCAAAACAATATGTGTTTGAATGAGGGATTAATTTGCAGAACAAAACTGTCACATAACAAAAACTCACACCTCATAAGTGCTTGAAGCTACTTTCTCTCAATAACCATCAATGCGCGTTGTCACTGCTAACAGCTGTGTGTCTTAGCAAACTACTTGGCTGCCACGTGCAGGTGATGTGAACCTTTTAAATGATTTAATACATCTGTTATTTTTTTCTATTTTTTTTATTAAAAAAAGTTTTAACCCGTAAAAACTAGAAGTATTTTTGTGTCAACTTTTAGCTATTTGCTTTCTAGCAATTAAAGTAGCACTATTCCACTGCTGTTACACAACACCACACTGTTAAACAAATGCATGACAACAGCTCAATACAAAAGAGTACAGTACTTTTCTCTTATCCTCAACATGAGAGAAAATATTTAATAAATAATAAATAATTTTAGTCGCATGACGAAAATGTAATTTTAGTCACAATTTAATCATCTAAATAATTTTAGTTTTAGTGTAGTTTCAGTCTACTAAAAGTCATAGCATTTTAGTCGATGAAATCTAAAATAATTTTAGTCGACTAAAATATGACAATCAGTGTTTTTGTTTTGTTAAAAAATTATATAAAAGTCAAAGTGGTTATTGTAATGTTTTAATACCTGGGGCAAACAAGGCAGGCCACCGGGAAAAGTAACGGTCGTACAGTGTGCCAGTCCGGGCCTGGTAGTAGTAGTAGTAGTAGTAGTAGTAGTAGTAGTAGTAGTAGTAGTAGTAGTAGTGGTGGTGGTAATAGTAGTGGTAATAGTAGTGGTAGACGTAGTAGGCTATATAGTTATAGTAATGGTAGTAGGTGTAACAGTGGTTATAATAGTAGTAGTATATAGTGATTGCAGTAGTGGTAGTAATAATAGTAGAAATATTAATCATATAAGTAGTAGTTGTAATAGTAGTATTAGTGGTGAGAGGGGTAGCTGTTGAAATAGTATTAGTAATGGTATAATTGTAGTGTTTATAGCAGTTATAGCAGTAGTAGTAATAGTAGTTGCATTAGTAGTGGTGGTAGTAGTATTAGTTTCAGTAGCTGTTCTAATATTATTATTATTATTATTATTATTATTATTATTATTATTATTAGTAGTAGTAGTAGTAGTAGTAGTAGTAGTAGTAGTAGTAGTAGTAGTAGTTGTAGTAGCCTATTTGTTGTAGTTGTCTTACACTCAGATCGCCACTAGATGTCAGTGTTTCCCTCAGTTAAACACACAGAGTCTAATACAAACTAAATAAAACGTATATAAACATTAAAAAAACATATTATTTTGTAATTACTGAGACAAATATGTGAATGCAAGTCATCTATTTTTTCAGGAGGACCAAAAATCCGTTGAGTCTTGAGCTATTAGAGGAGTCAAAGTTCACTGACGCTCAGTACGTGGCAGACAGACAGACAGACAGACAGACAGACAGACAGACAGACAGACAGACAGACAGACAGACAGACAGCTGAGTGTATTCTCAGGAGGAGGTCTGTGGGTGCGCGTCTGCGGGTGCATGACAGACAAGTGTGAAGTGGACTGTGGGCCGTGTTGTGGTGTGGCCATGTAGGGTGAGGATGGAGGAAGAGAAGCGGATCACCGAGAGAGTTTCTCCGCTTAAGAACTTCGTGGCCGGAGGAGTCGGTGGAGCGTGTCTACTGCTGGCCGGACACCCACTGGACACTATTAAGGTGACCCAAAAACACACCCGTTACACCTTTCTTTGCACTTTTCATTGTATTGTTTTAATGTTTCCACTATATAAGAAGTGTCTTGTTAATGTTGAACTTCAGCGCAGAACAGCCATGCGCGGACTTCAACCCAGAACAAGTCAGTGATCAGATGTTTTCCAGGGATTATCGATAAATCAGCTTAAGGTGTCACCACCAAAGTCTGTTCACTACAGCTAAGAGAAAAGAAGTCATTGTCTGAGAGTGGTATGAGAGTGGTATGGATAGATAGTGTAACAGAAGGATGCAAAAGGAAGAGAGGAAGCATAATATCTAAAATAAGAAAGAAAGAAAGAAAGAAAGAAAGAAAGAAAAAAGAAAGAAAGAAAGAAAGAAAGAAAGAAAGAAAACAGATAAAGATTCACATTAAGGTGAACTGTGTGGTCATGCTTTGACTTGAATTTGGAAATCCAAGGTCACACTCATCACAGTAAAATCACCAGTTTTAATATAACAATAATAAAGTTAATTCTAACACAAGCTCAGTGAACATATGGTCCTTATCTAAAGAGTGTAAAAGTTACACTGCACCTAGAGTTACAGTTCAAGAGTCAACTTTCCAGAGTTAATATTTGACAGTTAACAAATTACTGTCAATCAACTTTTGCATTGTGAGAAGTAACACCCATAGTGTTATTGACATTCAACACTGAAGAGTTTAGTGTTAAGAAGTGACTTCCAGTGTTAAATTAATACATATTCATAAGAGTGTTGATTTGATTTTTAGTTATTTGAAAACACATACATCATAAATTTATTCTTGCTCAGATTCTGCATGAATGATAAAAATTTAATAAAATAAAAATAAAAGCAACAGTTTATTTTGAAAAACTTACCACAGTTTTTCAATGTTCAACTTCTCATTCAGTCTGAGCGCCTGGGCGGGGCTTTTCAGAGTTATGATCTTTTAACACTGAAAGATATCGTGCTCTTATGGCTGTTGAATTAACTCTGAGAATCAATTTACTTTAACACTGAATGTATGACACTGTCAGTGTAAAACCCTGTTAACTCTAATCCTCTTCACCAACACTGGAAGTTATCTTGTTACATTTTAGTCTGACAACTGTTGGAATAACGGAAATAGTTCAAATACTTTGACACTTTTTACGCTGGGAAATATACTGTGTAACCACAATATCTACTTCAGAAAGAATGATAAACAACAGATAAAGGTTCAAAGTAAAGTGAACTGTGTGGTAATGCTTTGACTTGGATTTGGAAATCCAAGGTCGTGCCTCTTAGAAGGAAGGAAGGAAGGAAGGAAGGAAGAAGGGATTGAAGGGTTGAAGGAGGGAAGGAAGGTTTGAAGGATGGAAGGTTTGAAGGAAGGAGGAAAGGAAGGGTTGAAGGATTGAAGGAAGGAGGGATTGAAGGAAGGAGGGAAGGAAGGAAGGAAGGTTTGAAGGAAGGAGGAAAGGAAGTGTTGAAGGATTGAAGGAAGGAGAGATTGAAGGAAGGAGGGAAAGAAGGAAGGAAGGGTTGAATGTTGAAGGGTTGAAGGAAGGAAGGAAGGTTTGAAGGATGGAAGGCTTGAAGGAAGGAGGGATTGAAGGAAGGAGGGAAGGAAGGAAGGAAGGAAGGTTTGAAGGATGGAAGGTTTGAAGGAAGGAGGGAAGGGTTGAAGGATTGAAGGAAGGAGGGATTGAAGGAAGGAGGGAAGGAAGGAAGGAAGGGTTGAAGGTTGAAGGGTTGAAGGTTGAAGGGTTGAAGGAAGGAATGAAGGGTTGAAGGATGGAGGGTTTGAAGGAGGGAAGGAAATCAGTCCCTTTTTAGGTCATAGAGTACTTTTCACAGACAACACTGAAAAAAGTAAAAGTTGAATCAACTCAAACATTTTTCTTCCATAGGTCACATAAAAAAATAAAGAGAGGAAAGCTGATAGGTTTGTGGCTGATAAAAAAACCCCATCAAAAATCAAGTGCTCATCAAGGATCAAATAAATGCATTTAAAACAGGACAGATGAGGTCCTTAATTCCAAGCAGACGAGCCAACGTGTTTCAGTCAAACAACCATCAAGGCTTACGTAGTTAATTAAACTAAGCCCTGATGACCTTGTCCTCTTGGAATAAAAGACTTTTATCAACATCAGAGTGCGTCAGGACTTTTTTTCTCCTATTACGAAAAAAATAATAGTTGAGTGAACCAAATTAAATTAAATGAAACCTAACACTATGAAATTTAATTTGGTTCATTCAACATTTTTTAAATGTGTGACCTAATGAGAAAAGTGTTTTAAGTTGATTCTATGTTTTACTTCTCACAAAGTAATTTACAATACAAAACAAATAATATACAGTTTAAAATACAGTTAAAATTCATGGTCTCAAGAAGATACACTGTAGATTTTGCAGTGTTAATTTGGAGACAATGGGACCAAATACACACTAGAAGAAGTTAAATAAACTCTCTAAGTGTTGATTTAACACTGCAAAATTTACTGTGTAATTAACACTTAACCAAACTCTCAATACCTACAAGTTTGTTTGTTTTGTTTTTTTGTCTTTTGACTCAAAATATTTAGAATAATTATATGAATAATTATATATGAAGTAGTGGAAACTCAAGAGATTCAGTATGTGGGAAACAAAAAATGATGTAAAGAGATGAAGTTTGAAGGAAATATTGTCTTTGGTTTTCTTTATAACTAGGATCTTTTTTCAAATTCATGTGTTTCTGAGCTTAGATTCCATCACAATACTTAACATTTTAGCACTAGTTTTTCTCTGTAGGGTAAGCAGTGTTTATTTCTGTTTAAGAGCAGTACAGGCAAAGTGGACTTTACATTTAACGTTTTACATTTGAAGAGAAGGAGTAATATAAATGTTTGTGAATTAAAGGGTGTCATTGTGTTCTATTCACAAAGGTGGGAAGTAACTGAGTAGAAGATTACTGTACTTTATACTCCTTATATTTATATAAATATCTGTACTTTATACTCCTTATATTTATATAAATATCTGTACTTTATACTCCTTATATTTATATAAATATCTGTACTTTATACTCCTTATATTTATATAAATATCTGTACTTTATCCTCCTTATATTTATACAAATATCTGTACTTTATACTCCTTATATTTATATAAATATCTGTACTTTATACTCCTTATATTTATATAAATATCTGTACTTTATACTCCTTATATTTATATAAATATCTGTACTTTATACTCCTTATATTTATATAAATATCTGTACTTTATACTCCTTATATTTATATAAATATCTGTACTTTATACTCCTTATATTTATATAAATATCTGTACTTTATACTCCTTACATTTATATAAATATCTGTACTTTATACTCCTTACATTTATATAAATATCTGTACTTTATACTCCTTACATTCTCAGAATAGACTCGTTACTTTTTCAGACTAAACAGATGTGACAGTACGAAAAATATGTCATTTCAAAGTGAGAAAGTATGACGTTCTATATCATAATTGTGACTGTTTATTGTATAATTTTCACATTTTATCTCACAAATGTGACTTTTTATCTCATAATTTAGCTTTTTTTTTTTTAAATCTCAGTTGTGACTTTCTTTTTTTTTCTACTTTCCCTACATTTCCTGCCCGTACCATGATCCAGTCAAATACATTATCTACACAGTAACTAACTTTTAAGGGCTTTATTTTTGGATACGTTTGACACTTTTCAGATTTTTTCCTGGTTAAATAAATATTATTTCATCCATGACAAAAAACAAACTGCAGTTTTTCTTTTTCCTTTTTTTAATTTATTTTTTTCTTTTTAATTTTTTTTTTACTATATTACAATTGAGAAGTTGTCCTTTTTTTTTACTTTCACTTTAATAAAGGTGTTAAATCAGTACTTCTACTTTTACCAAAGCATTTTTTCACACTGTACTTCTACTTAAGTACAGAATGTAAGTACTTTTACCACCTCTGTCTATTCATAGCTAAACTTTCCATGCTTTTACCCAGTGCTTGTGTCAGGAGGAGTGAACATACAATATTTTCAGTTATTCTATACGTATCGTCCTTCTGTCAGTTGGTTCTTTATCAGACATAACGACATAGCAGATACTGTTGGGAGGAGTTTAAAAACACATGATAAGAGTTTTAGTATATATGTGTTGGTTAGCCTGTTTATTAACCCTTTTCCAACCACAACGTTCACTGTCTATTCCAAATGACCGTAACCTCTCACTACTTTGCGCACTTTTAATAATTTAAACAGGGTTTTCTGATGCTAACATGCATGCATTATGAGTAACTGCCATAGGTGGTTAAAGTACTCCCATTCTGTACTATTTGTGTGAAACAAATACTCTGATAAAAGCAGAGGTGCTGCTTTTTTAAGTTTTTCATTATTACCATGATTATTCCTTTTTTAATGTATCAAATGTCATTACTTCTTTAGTTTTCTTTTTTTTTTTAAATATTTTTAAAAAATTTTAACAAAATTTGTATTTCTGTATTTAAAAAAATATATTGACTTTTTCCATTTATTTAATTTTTTTTAATTTAAATGTAATTTCATAATTTTTTCATGTATTTTAAATCTTTTTTTAATGTAAAAAAAAAATTTTTTTATTTTTAAAAAAAGAGATGTTTACACTCACTACCCATACCTACTTTACCTGCAATTGATGATTACAATATAGTCCTCATGAGGCATGTAAACGAGGATTTGTGTGTGTGTGTGTGTGTTAAAATAAAAAAGGCTTTTTTTTATTGACAAATATTTCATCCTGTAACATGAATTCAGAAAGTTCCAGAAATGTAAAACTGTCTGAGTTATTGTAAAAATACTTTGAATAAAATTTTAGAAATGTTCAATCTGCACTTTTAAAGAATTTCTAAACAAAAAAAAAAGTTAAAGAAAATTCAATTCCATTTTTGCCCTTTTCTTCTTTATAACACACATTTATTCATTTAATGACATAAGAATTATAAATACTTGATACAGATTTTGAAAGTTCTATTGGAAAAAAGGTGTAAATGATCTACACATAGTGCATTTTAAATATATCTCTGACTATTGTAGTAAAAAGCTTACATTTGTTTTGTACAGGTGAGGTTACAGACGCAGCCCAAAGCCTCCTGTGCTCAGCATGTGCTCTACAATGGAACATATGACTGCTTCCGCAAGACTGTATCCAAAGAGGTAAACATGAACACACACAGACTTGTTAATGTGGTGGATAATTAACAGATTACTTAAATAATTTAACCTTTTCATGAATGGTATCACTGAAACGTTATTAAAAACCATAATATTTACAATAATTACTCCTTTTTGGTCTAGATGTCGTACTACAAAGCCAAAGTTACAACATGTATTGTCTGAATGATTATTAAAATATATCTACTACAATTACACTTTACATTACACCAGGGGTGTAGTTCAGTCAGTGTCCTGTGAGTCGAGTTCTGGTCCAGTTTTGGTCAAAGCGAAAGTAGTCCCGGCAATTTTCCTGGGGTCAACAACATACAACGTGTTTCTTCTCAAAACAGTATGTGTTTGAATTAGTGATTGATTCACATAGCAAAACTATCACGGAACAAGAAGTCAGAGCTCGTAAATGCTTAGAGCTACTTTCTCTCAATCGCGATCAATGTGCTTTGTCACTGCTAACAGCTGTGCGCCTTAGCAAACTACTTCCATCAGTTGTTCGGCAGTGTCAGCGGCTGCTACGTGCACACGCACAGCTGTTAGCAGTGACAACATGCATTGATCACTATTGAGAGAAAGTAGCTCCAAGCAATTACGAGGTGTGAATTTTTGTTATGCAAATAAATCACTCATTCAAACACATACTGTTTTGAGAAGAAACACATTTTATTTTCGTGATCCCAGGAAACCTGCCGGGACTACTTTCGCTTTGACCAAAACCGGACCAGAAATCGACTCAGAGGACACTGTTGGGGGTCAGTCACTGTGGGTGCACCAGAGTAAAGACAGTGACGATATACAAATTCATGTGAAAATAGTGAACTATCCCTTTAAGTCTCTTTGTGTGTGTGTGTGTGTGTCCAGGGTGTCCTTGGTCTGTACAAAGGTATGGGTGCCCCCCTGGCAGGTGTCGCTCCCATGATGGCCATCAGCTTCTTTGGCTTCGGTTTAGGGAAGCAGCTCCAGCAGAGTGACCTCAGCAAACCCCTGACGTTAGTAAAACATTAATGTACAGTGCACTCCATGTAAACAGCAGATTTATGATGATATCAGCTCATTAATATCTTGTTTTATGGCTCTGTCTGCGTTATCTGCTTATGCACATGCCGGTGTCTCATGTTTGTGTGTGTGCCAAGTGCTTCCTTTACATTCTGTGTTTGTAATACCTGGAACATGAGCTCTATATTTAACCAGTTCAGTGACGCTCTTCCCTCTGCACTCATTCGCTCACATGAAACCAACACACCCCCTTCCTCATATTACCCTGACTCCTACCAACACCCCGATGCCTGCTGTTGCTATTCTGACACTCTGTACGTCCTTTCGTTCCTTGCGTGTTATTGTAGCAGGACGACACGTGTACACGGCCACCATGTGTTTCTTCTAAAGCACATGTTTCACAGGAGAAATTCCGGTGACATTTAAACTGAAAATGGCAACAAATGACGCTGTTCCTTTTTATTCTCTCCCATTATCGTAATAGTTGTTGCATATTTTAAGGGCATCCCATATTGAAAAATTGAAAGAAAAAAAAAAAGAATGATCATAGTGCATTTAGAACACAAGAAAATTGCCAAAAAAATACGGGTGGAAACAATAACTTTTCTTAGGTGATGGAAGTATTATGAATTAGTAAATCTAATATCAAAATGCAGATATACGTCCAAGTTGAACAGAATGATTTGTTTTAAATATTTTATATTTCATGCAAAGTCTTGGAAGGAAAAATCTGTGTTATTATGGATGCAACACATCTGAAATATACATGGCATCTGTTCTAGAAATCAACAATTTAACCATCATAAGCCTTTGTTCATACAAAGTTATTTTCATATTATACACATTGGTGGGATGTAGCATGTTTTTTTTTTTTTTTTTTTTTTTTTTTAAATCAGTCTATAACAGGGGTGTCCAAATCCAGTCCTGGAGGGCCAGTATCCTGCATGTTTTAGATATTTCCCTCTTCCATCACACCTGGAAACCATGACATCATGATCAGAATTCCCCTGAGCTTTATGATGAGCTGCATTTTGTATTTTAATATTTTTAGTTCTACCTTTTTAACATTGTTACTATTGTATTTATTATATTTATTATATTACTAAGTGTGTAATGTGTGACTTCAGCACTATTTTATATGCAATGACACTAAAGGCATTCAATTCAATTCATTGAATGATTATCTTATCTAGAACAGGCATGATACCGGCCCCCGAGGACTAGATTTGGACACCCCTGGTCTATAATCTTAATTTTATCCTAAAAATCTATGAACATTTTGTAGTTTTAACGAAAGCTGAAGTGATTTCAGAGAAAAGAAAAGTATGAAGTTTTTTCACATGTATATTTTTCACAATAACATGTCAGTGATATGCAGCCAAATACACACTGCATTTGACATAGTATAGAGTTACTATGAAACACCTCTGTATACTGACTTTATTGTTATTATTATTTATTACCCTATACAGGCACACACAAATATTCCTGTCAGGCTGTTTGGCCGGGGTTTTCACTACTGTTATAGTGGCTCCAGGAGAAAGGATCAAATGCTTACTGCAGGTAAATAGCATTGTTTGTTTTGTGAATTGTGGACTTAATGGTGCCATTTAACTGACTGAACTCAAATGGCACAGTCATCATAGATATCTAGTTTTATTTAATGATTTTAGTCATTCATTTTAGTCTGTTTGTTAACCCCACAAACATAATGACCTGCAAGTGTAATGAATATTTATATTAAATGTATTATTATAATTGAAATGGAAGCTGTTTATGTTGCTTATTACCTAGAAACTGCAGAGTAATTGTGATACAGTTAATACTTTTAGCCCCTCTGGTGAGGATAAATATATGTATTCCATTGTTGTAGGTCCAGGCCAGCAGTGGGATTTCCAAATATGCAGGTCCAGTTGACTGTGCTGTCAGACTTTATAAGGAACAAGGGATCCGCAGTGTCTACAAAGGGACGGTGCTTACTCTCATCAGAGGTAAATTTAACTGGATGTAATTGTCATGTTTGTGCATCCTGCATGTATTGGTGTGTCAGAAGGTCATGTCTGTTGTATGAGTAGAACATGAGCCAAGCAGGAATCACAGACGGGTTTGAGCAGATCCATGAAATAGGAGTAGAATCTGGAATAACACTGCTCTACAATTATTTATAAAGTATCTGCTTCAGACATTAAATGTGCTAAATATTACATTCTTTAATAAGATAAACCACAAAACAAATGACAAAAGTGCTGGTTAGCTTGTGTTTTTAATATATATGATGGTGTGTTATTCCACATATATGCTGGTTTATGTACATGTATACAATGGATTAGTAAAAATTCCACGAGAAAGAACCTGTAAAGTGAATGGATTATAATGTGCAGACAGTGTTTTGAAGTAGATCTGGTAGATCTTGTTATCATCACCCGCTTATCGGGGTCTGGGATGTGGGGCCAGCATCCCCAGCAAAGAAGCCCAGACTTCCCTCACCCCAGCTACCTCAGCCAACTCCTCCAGGGGAACCCCGAGGCATTCCCAGGCCAGCTGTGAGATATAATGCCTACAGCGTGTCCTGGGTCAGCCCTAGGTCTCCTCCTGGATGGACATGACCAGAACACCTCCCCAGGGAGGCGTCCAGGAGGCATCCTCACGAGGTGCCCGAGCCACCTCAGCTGACTCCTCTCGACATGGAGGAGCAGCAGCTCTATTCCGAGCCCCTCCCGGATGTCCGAGCTTCTCACCCTATCTCTAAGGCTGAGCCCGGCCACCCTGCAAAGGAAACTCATTTTGGCCGCTTGTACCCGTGACCTCATTCTTTTGGTCACGACCCAAAGCTCATGACCACAGGTGAGGGTTGGAACGTAGATCGACCGGTAAATCCAGAGCTTCACCTTCTGGCTTAGCTCCTTCTTCACCACAACAGATCGATTAGTACCTGCATTACTGTGGATGCCGCCCCAATCCACCTGTCAACCTCCCGCCCCACCCCTCCATCACTCATGAATAAGATCCCAAGGTACTTAAAAGGTAGTAGATCTGAGACCAATATTCCTTTGGACTAAAACCTATTCTCTTGTTAATTCTAAAAATTTCACACTTTGACCCCAGACTTATCTTGGAAACTTGAGCCAACCAGCATTTTAAAACTTGAGTTTTCTTTATCAGTAATACACATGTGGGAACATTTCATTAATTTTGTTCCAGAAACATTTTACTTGTAATCTTCAAGGTTATAAGAGTTTAGTTTTATTTAATTTCTACTTTTTTCCCCTCATTCAGTTACTTTTAAATTGGTTTTGGAGCAGATTTACTAGTTTCTACTTAGTTTTTTTCCCCTAAATGCTTAGTTTTAGGATTAGTTTTAGATAGTTTTTATTATTTATTTCTTTAAATATATATATATTTTTATTCATCACCATTGTATTCAAATAAATCCCATACAGAACTCTGCCGCTTGCTGTCATTAATCAGTAGCAGTAGAGACAGTTTAGTTTATAATGCTGCTGTACAATTCCGTTGCAAATTAACATTGTGTTGATTTCCACTTCTTAGCCATGTAAATTATTTTATTGTAGTCTCTGCTTTACATGTGTATTTTTGACCATATGTTTTTAATGACTGAAAACATGTTACATCCATTCATTTTAATGGAAATTCTAGTTATTGAATCTAAAAAATATATAATTTATCTTCACGTTTCCACTTCCCTCTGTCTTTCTCTCTAGATGTGCCTTCTAATGGTCTGTACTTCTTAACATATGAATACCTTAAAAACTTCCTGACGCCTGAGGGTCAAAGGTCAGTGTGGCTGCAGTAAAGTTGTGTGTAAAGTATAAGGCTAAAGTGCAAGGTCTAGATCTGTTAAACCTAACCTTTATGTTTGTGCGTTAGTGTTTCGCAGCTCAGCACACCAAATATACTTCTGGCCGGTGGCATTGCTGGGATCTTGAACTGGACGATTGCTCTTCCCCCAGATGTTCTCAAATCCAACTTCCAGACAGGTTAGAAGGATGAAGGGACAGAGGTCAAAGGTTGCTAGTGTTGATACTTTAGAACACAAGTGCCAAATCCGGGTTCAATCTGGCCTATAGGATGAATAACAATGAAGATATTAACAGTGTAAAAATTATCTTAATTCAGGTTCTACATACTGAATAATTACATATCAATTGGGTATACAAACCAGCTGAAATATCTGAAGAGAAAAGTGTAGTTTCACAAATATTTAGCCTGTTACTAAATGTTTTATGTATTTGTAATTGAAATGTAAATTGTTCTGCACATGTGCAAATGATAAACTGACAACTTTAGTTGTTGTTGGTTCTGTATTTATTCTTGTGTATGGTTTTCATTTTATGTTATATGTATGTATATATGTAGGTATGTATCGCAAATAGTTAACAAATCTAGTTTTCTTTTCTTTTGGAGGAAGGGGATTTTGTTAGAAAAGTTGATACAGTAAGAAGGGGTGGGATTCTATAAGTGTTAACTTCCACCCACTGTTTTCTTTTTCATTATTGTTATTGTTTTTTTTTTTTATGTCCAAATAAATCAAATAAATCAAATAAATCAAAATCAATCAATAGACTGAGGCAAAACATTTTTTAAAACTGTTGATATTAAATGTTTATTTAGTGATTTGAGCCTCATTTATGTTATTCATGTGAGAATCCAACACAAGCTTTTTCTGTGAACCCCCCCCCCCGTCGGTTTTATTATATATAAGATAAAATGTAACGCATTAAATGTAATATGTGGCACTAAATAAATGGGTCTTTAATTTCGCTTTAAACACCTGAACAGAACATGACTGTCACATGAAAGTCATTTGTGGGAACTTTTAATTATAGATGATTTCAGTTTTGTGTGTGGGTCACTTTTTATTGTCTGTGTATTTAAATCACTATTTTCTACAATCAGATTAATTATTCTGTCATATCATTGAATCAAATATTAAAGCTAGAGTCATCAAAACACTACAACCCATTTATGACCTACTTTGGGATCTATGCCCAGTGATTTAGAATGTCATCTTTGTTGTATACACCTGCTATAAAACACACCAAGAGAGAAGGATCACTCTTGTGTAACTTTGTATGTCTGTGTTCAGCTGCAGATGGAAAGTACAGAGGTCTGGTTGATGTCCTGAGAACACTGTTGAGAGAGGAAGGACCAACAGCACTGTACAAAGGATTCAATGCTGTGTTCCTACGAGCATTTCCTGCCAATGCTGTAATTAACTTTCCTTATTTCACACTCTTATTTTTCTATTCCCATACTCTACTGTCTGATAACAACACCAATACCATCACTATCATCATCACGTGTTGTTTATTAATTTACTCAAATATGCTTTAATTCTCTGTCTCTGTCTTCCAGGCATGTTTCTTGGGGTTTGAATTTGCATTAAAAGGATTAAACATGGTTGCACCCAGTTGGTGAATTACCTTTTTTTCCCTCTGGTCTTGTTGCCTCTCATGGAAAGCTCTACTGTGAGTTACTACTGCATCTCTCTGGACCTCAAACTGTGTTTTAAGTGCCTTGTGTCTCTGGAGTTTCAGTCCAGGATAGTGAACGTGACTGTTTATTTTAAATGTAACTTTATTCAGATTAAGATTTTCTGCTCACTTTTTTGAGCAAAGGTATTTTTTTCTTTTTGTAAATGTATGGTTTTAAATATAGTGTTGTTTGTATCACATCTAAACCTGATTTATAAAGGTTTAAATTTTTTTGGTAAAAGAATATGTTAGAGTTGAAGTATTTATACTCATGAAATCCTGAACTCTACTAAGAATAAGTGTGAATTTTTTGGATGAAAATGTTTATTGACCTGCATTAAAGGCATTTTTATATATAATCTGCTGCCAACCAAACTGAATGTATACTTGTATAACTAATATATACTGAATGTATACTTTTTACCATTCTGTTAGTTATATTTATCTAATTGTGTTTTTCTGATATGACAGAACCTAATAAAACATTTTGAACATAAACATTGCATGCTATGGTTCACTGTATGCTTTTGTATCAGAGTAAGAACTACAATAACCATAATCCATTGCGCATTTCCGTTTCCGGAGTCAATGAACGCCATAGGTGAAACGTCAGGTAAATATATCGCAGTTTATTACTGATGTTCATACATCACAAGTCATTTATATATTATTTTTAAAGACTGACTATGCTATTATACATATTTTAATATCTGTTTATATGATTTATATATATATATATATATAGCTATACGTGCTGATACTTTTAGTTTCGTGTTTTAGTGAACAGTGTCACACTTATGAATGGAATTACAAACTGATAACTGTTGATCCCGTTTAATGAAAATGTAAAATGTCTGTAACTTCAAACAAAACGTGCCATTTTCTAAACAATACTTGAATTATTTTGTCGCATTACTATTTCTGTTCGAGCTCAGTACGCTAATGGCTAAACTTTGGCTAGTGCTGGCTAGCTGGCTAATAGCTAGCTGGTACTGGGTCCATAACCTGCCTGGTTGACCTCATAACACGTTGACATTTTGACATTAGTCTCGAGTTAAACAAGCACAAACTTAGCTGGTTATAACTTCCAGGGTTGTGGAGTGTAATTGATGTAGAGTTTTCTAGCTACATTCGCTTCGTTTTCGTACATTTTTGAAGCGAATTAATATTTTGACCTTTGACTCTGTTTTTATTTCTACCTGTCTTAAACACAAATATACACATTCACAGAAAAATAAGAGTTTAATATCCATAAAATATAAAAAGGCTGACAACTACATATTCTCAACTTCTGTGATGATCGATACATGTTTGACACATTCTTCGATGACAGCTTTTCAACCCTTAGTGGTATTTCACTTATGTTATCATTTAAAAAAAAAATCCCACAAATCAATATTACACTGCACACAGACATTAAATGCGTTAAATCTCACATATTTTAATGAGATGAATCAGAAAACAAATGGGAAAAGTGCTTGTTAGCTCATGTTTTAATACATATGATGGTTTGTTATTACATATATATGGTGGTTTATGTACATGATTGATAAATATTCCACTAGAAAGAACCTGTAAAGTGAATGGATCATAATGTACAAACGGTGTTTTGAAGTAGATCTGAGACCAATATTCCTTTGGACTAAACCCTATTCTCTCATTAATTCTAAGATTTTCACATTTTGACCCTAGACTTTTCTTGGAAACTTGAGTTAGCTAGCATTTAAGACTAGAGTTTTCTTTATCAGTAACACACATGTGGTGACATTTCATTAGTTTTATTCTGCAAGCATTTTACAATATTAAATTGACCCAAAAATTGGAAAAAGTAAATGGTTTTAAAAGTAAGCTTTTTTGTGGTTCTAGAAATGTTGGTAGACATTTGAAAGCTGTTCTATGTCTTCTTCAGTTTCAGTAAATATATTTCAATCATTAAAAACAGTTTCTTCCCCAGAGCCATCATCACACTGAACTCAAACAGCATCACGTCACTTTAAACAGACCACACCGGGCACTAATAACACTTTAATCAATCATACTCTGGGTTACTGTGCAATCCCTTTTATCCCCCTTTTTTTTATTGTACACTTATTTTATATAACATTCTCTATTTATTTATAACTTATTTTAAGGCTGCACTAAAGGAGGTGCTTAAATGTCATTGTACTTGTGTAAAATGACAATAAAGGCTATTATGACTTTGTAATAGTAAACACTTTTCACCAGAAAGGATCAATGTAAACCCTGAAAATAAGACTGCTTTCTAAAACATTAATAAAGCATAAACTACCCAGAAATTACATCAGAATTTTTTTTACTCATGTCTTTTCATGGGTCAGAATTTAACTGGACCATGCATTGAGGGTAGGGACAGTAAGGGTTAAGTGTATATTGTCTGAGTTCTGTACTCCTCTTTTGCAGACAAATTCATATCTTTGGGATTTTAATCTAACACGACATTGGGGAAACATTTTCCACATTATCTGACAATTTATAAATCAACAATTAATTCAGAAAATAATTGACAGTGTAAATAAGGGTTCATTGAATTATTATTATTGTTATTTGGAAATACTTAAACGTGGTTAAGGTGTTTAATTTCCTTGTAATTATTTTGCATGCTTATGTTTGCTGCCAGGTGGATGTGTGTGAATGTAGTGCCTGTGGAGTGCTGTAATGCCACTGGAGGTCAGATGGCCGTTCCCACAATGCCCTGCTTTGGCATGGAGGTTATCCAGCTCACTGATCATGGGCATGGTGGGATCCTACTCCTACTTTTGGACCAGTAAGATGGACTTTTAACATACAGTATTTTCAGACATGCACACAATTTTATTCCTTTGTTTCCCCCAACTTACATTCTGTTTTTACCATTTTCATTCCAACAGAGTACATGAACTACATGACAGTCCACAATCGAGACATTTTGTTGAATTTGATTGACCAGAGGCCCTCAGATACACCTCTCATCACTCTGTCCAATCACCAGTCTTGTATGGATGACCCGCACATCTGGGGTAAAGACTGAATTGCGGTTGACAAAATACCCTAAAATTAAAAATAAAATAATAAACTAATGCAGCATGTGTTCTACAGGCATTTTAAGACTCCGACAGTTATGGACCTTTAAAAAGATGCGCTGGTGAGTTTGTGCCTCATCTACTTCTAGAAGCAATTTCAGAGTTTTGATAAGACTTTATATTTAACAGTAATTGTTTCCCTGTCATCTGATAGGACTCCAGCGGCATCTGACATCTGTTTCACAAGAGAACTGTACTCTAAATTTTTCAGCCGTGGCAAGTGTGTTCCTGTTTGTCGAGGTGTGTTAGAATTACCTCCTATGTTTAGGTCTTGTAGTCTGTTTTTATGCTAATTCACAATAGTGATGCTGTGTTTCTTTAGGTGATGGTGTTTACCAGAAAGGCATGGATTTTGTGTTGGACAAATTAAACCAGGGAGAATGGGTGCACATTTTCCCAGAAGGTCTGAAGTCTTGCTCTATTATATTTGTTCCTTTCATGGTTCTATTTGGAAATGATGATGAAAAATGAGCTCGTCCACTGTCATTTATCTCAACAGGTAAAGTCAACATGACCGAAGAATTCATACGGTTAAAATGGGGTGAGTGACTCGTACAGATGTGATTTGAAGATGCACACTATGTTGTTGTTTCTTGTTGCATTGGAAATTATTTGTTTCAGAGGGAATATATTGTAAAACTTACTTACTTTGATAAGATGTATTAAAAAACAAATGTCAAATGTGCTGCTTATTTCATGTTTTCAATATATACGATGGAGTTGTATATTTATATATTCATAAGATGTAGAAACCTTATGAATGTGAAACCTGAATGTATTCTAATGTTAGGAAGTGTTTTGTTGTAGAACTGATAGCTCAGAAATAAGGATATTCTTTTTGAGTAAAGCACATTATTTTATTAATTCACAGAATATTAAACTTTGGTCCAGTACTGTATCTTCAACTATAGACAACTAGCATGTTCACTTTATTTTTCTTTAATAGTGACATGAGATTGCTAATGTTTCACTCCTTTTTGTCCTAAAAAATTTCTGTTTGCAGACCAGTTTTGTCACGATGTCTATTTTAAGCAAGTTAAGAATCCTGCTTTGTTTTTAAGGTGTGGGTCGACTAATAGCCGAGTGTTCCCTGAACCCAGTTATCTTGCCCCTTTGGCATGTGGGTAAGTAATGCCTCAGTCATATTATCCAAATTAAAATGCCATATTATGAGAACAATACAACTGTATACTTATGTTAATATTTTCTATTGTTTTATTGTTAAACCATGGCTAATACCAAGTCGTCCTTTTTATTCATCGTTGGTTTCAGGTTTGAGTGATGTCCTGCCAAATGCGAAACCCTACATTCCTCAGAGAGGCAAGGTTGGAAATAAACACTTAACCTTTGATAAAAGAAAATGCATGATATATAACAATTATGGAAAAGACAACATATTTGAGCCATATTTGTAAGGACATGTTTGAAGTTCACACGCTGATGTGTGTTTTGTTCATGGGAGTTTTACATCTGTCTTGTGTATCGTGGCTTTTTGTTATCTGTAAGGGACTGTAACCACTGATGTGTTTTGTTTGTTTTTCTTCAGAGGATCACAGTCCTTGTGGGGAAACCGTTCAGTGTGAAAGAGCTTGTAGAATCTCTCCGAGCTGAAAACAAGAGCCCGGTGAGAAAACACATTGGGTGCATACCGGGTGGACCAATAGCAATGGGATACTTAGGGCCAATTCCAATTCCTCCTTTAACCCTCAATCAGTAGCCCTCAAAACTAAGTGTTAAGGGCTATTTGTGACTTGGAAATGGGACACCCCTTAAATATTGGCCCTGAAATTAATCCATGCCCGCGTTGTCTCTGTAGTCCCTGAAATGAAACACAACTTTATTATTTATTTTTAATACTTGCACTGTTAACTCTGCCTGTTTAATCATAAGCCACATACACAGCTATCATCCACTGGTCCATCAGGTCCATGTTTTTTAAATTGTTATTCCTTCAGTTAGAGCTATCAAACAAATAATCTGTGCAAATAACACAAACATATTCATCTGTCACCACATACCACAGCTCAATGAAAGGTAAACACCAGCAATAACTATCGTTAAATAACTGAGGTTACGGGAGATGACATTAGCCCGATCATTTTATACCATTAACTAACTTAAACGATAGCTAGCTTGTCCGCACCAGCCGCTATTGACAAAAGATCGTAAAGTAAAAAAAAAAACATGTTATGCAACACTGAGAAGCATAAGCAAGGTGCTTATTCTACGGTTATTACAGTTTATTACTGCTACTACTCTAACAGACTTCATAAAATAGCCGTTGCAACGTAGCGAATATTAACTTGCAAAGTGGCCGAACTACCTGCGGAGTGATATCTGTGAATCTGAAGTGAAGTGACAAAACCTGTTGCCATTGGCAGCGGGCGGTTATCGAAAAAGAAATCCGCCCGCAGAAGGCTGGCAACGTCAATTCAAAGTGAACGGGAGCTGCCGCAACGTTCTAGAGGGCCGTAGAATAATCCATAAAATTTACCTAAACTAAGATAATATAATGACTTTCGTAATTTTTATATCTCCACTAAAAAGGAAAATACTGCATTTTGGGTAACCCGGTGGTGTCGGAGAATCTCAATATTGAAGGATATACAGCCCTCAAACGTACCCCTCAATTTAAGCGTTCTTAGAATTGGGACAGCACTTACATGGGAGGGGGTATTTTGAGATTAAGGGTTAAGGGAGGAATTTGAATTCGCCCTTAGAGTGTTTGTGATTTAACACACCAAAAAGTTGGAATTGTTTTTAATCTTTGTCATGTGATGTGATTCTGTTGTAATTTCTTTAGATGGAAATGAGGAAGACTTTGACAGACTTCATCCAGGCAGAGTTTCGGAGTCTTAAAAGTCAGGCTGAAGCGCTCCACGGACAGATACAGACCACTTCCTGAGTCCGAGCCATCCCAGTTGCCTACTGCACTCCTTACATAAACATTGTCAATACTTTACCCAAAACCAAGGGTATTTCCACAACTATACGGAGTCCAAATACACACAAAGCTGGTGCCAACTTGTTGTGAACTCCCCTCTGTTCAGGAAGATGATGCCTTTGTGGTATTGTTGCATCGTGGTAACTGTCAGAGGGAAGTTGGATATATTTTCAGTTTAGCTAGTGCATGATTCATTTGGTTAATACACTGGGATTAATTAATTCATGTTTTTAAAAAAAGAAAAAGGAAAAAAATGTAGTGGCTAAATGGCTGGATGATGGCTTTGAGTTAATGCAGTCATTGTTGTTTGTGTCATGAAGTGAATGGATAAATTAGTGACAGTTCATGGAATGCCTTGTGAAACCTCAGTATTTACTTTTTAACTGGACTGGAGGAAATTATTCCTGCATTTAAGGATGTGTAGTGAGTTTCTGATACCCCACAAATAATCATGTTGAACTTCACTAAGCTACTATATGTTTAGCATTATAGATTTCTAACTTGCAGTTAAGAGAATGAGTGAAACTGCATCTAAAAGAGGAAAATAACCAGACATCTGAAAAAAACATTTATAATTGATTTTCGTGGGAAATGATTTTTAGGCTTTTAGATATTACCTCAGAAATGCTACCTGTACCATTGCACGCATTAGAAACAGACGAATACTATGTCACCTTGTCCTAACCTCAGTGTGTGTCTCATGAAAATTGGGTTCTATTCAACTTCTACATTCAATTCATTTATGACTGCTGTAGTAGACATTTCTACGAGGTTTTCTGTGGACTACTTCAACCTCTGGATGTGAGTCAATCACAGATGTATATATCTTGTTATATCGCAGAAATTACTGAGTTTTGTAAGAGAGGAAAGGCAACAATGACGATACCTGTGGTTATTTTATAAATGCGTTGCCTTAATATGATTGCCACTCATTCCTATGTGAATGCCAATAAAGGTTTTTGTATATGCCCATGTAATTTCATGGTGGTATGTCAAGTATTCATTGAGTTATAGCATGATATGTATCTGTGGACACACACACACACACACAGATACACATGGTGATTACAATAATCTCTTCCAACCAATGTTGGACGGGAATAAAAATGTATCACTGGCTCTCAGGATGATATTAAGATTAAAAGTGTGTTCTGTGGACTATGTTTTGGTTAGTACATCATCCATCTACTGGAGTTCCAGGGTCACATCTTCCTCAGTGTATCAATGGCCAAAAAGTTTCCACTGACCACCATAGAGGAAGTTAATTGTTGACTGCAGGCTTGTTTCCAGTCATATACACATACACTGGGGGAACATAGCTGGGGGTCCAACTGCCCACACATTTGCATAGACTTTTAGTAAGACAACATATTCCAGTCAATTTCCATTAATGCCATGCATCTCAGGTCAGGTTGGTACATGATGAGAGGTAAGAAAGCTTTATTTGAGATTTTTTTGTTGTTGATTATTTTGAAGTTAGTCTTAAATTTCATGAATAGCATTAACCCAGCCAGTATGTATATATGGACTCCAGAAGGGTTATATTTGGGCTGCATATAAGGGTGTCATGGTTTTGTCCACAGTTCCCATGGTGCTCCCAAATGTGTTTGCCCATATCCAAATCAGAATCACAGATCTGCATACCTCATATTATTTATTTTTCACACTATATTTATTTTTCATATCATTTGCTCAACTTCTCATGTTATTTCCACTACTTAAATTATATGTTTTACAAATATCTTAGTTTGCACCAGCCCTAAGAGCTCTACCTCAATTTCATTTTACTCAGTACAGTGACAATAAAAAGATTCTAATTCTGATATGGGCAAACTCATATGGGGTCATCATGGAAACCGCAGACATGGGACCCTTATATGCAGCCCAAATGTAACCCTTCTCGGGCCCACATTGGCATGCTGACTGAGAAAATGTTTGTTAAAATCTGAAATGCACACAGTAAAATCACCACTGTTAATATAACAGTTAACGTGTTAATTTTAACACTGCCTCAGTGAACATATAGTTCCTATCTTCAAAGTGGAAAATTTACACTGAACATAGAGTTACATTTACAGAGTCAACTTCACAGCAATAAGAGTTAATATTTTACACTAGTGTCACTATGTGAGAAGTAACACCCACCATGTTATTCACATTTAATCCTGAAGAGTTAAGTTATCTCATTTTTTAACGCGAGGAAGATGGTGATGCCTGTCAGTTTGAGGACAGGAGGTTGGTGAGCGGGCCTTTTCAGAGTAATTATTTTTTAACACTGAAAGATATCTTGTTCTCATTGATGTTGAATTAACTCTAAGCGAATCAATTTACTTTAACACTGAATGTATGATACTGACAGTGTAAAATCTCTGTTAAGTCAAATTATTTTCACCAACACTGTTATTATTTTGTTAAATTTTACTCCTGTCCTTTGTTAGAATAACTGTAAAAGAATTTAAATCTTTGACAGTACATTTTTACACTGGCAAATTTACTGTGTACCTTATCTTAAACTGTAGGAAACCTTGTGTTTGGCTGATGATGATATATGATGATCCGACATTTACTTTGGATGTATTATGTGAGTGAGGATGAGTAGGGCAGAGGAGCGTTATCTTCATCACGGTCACATGACCTCCGTCGACGTCACCTGCTGTCATTTGGTTTAAAGATGGCGACGACAAGGATACTGCATCTCAGCCGCATCCCTACTTGTTTGGCCGTTTTTCTCGGTTTATTAAATGTATTCAGTACAGGAAATTGCGATGAGCAGGTCCCGCTTATTTTGTGGACAAGCGAAGGGTGAGTAACGGGTTTATTTTCATTCATTTATTTATTAAGTAACGGTGGTGTCGTGCAGCGAACCTGGGTTAACGGTTTTACGGGCTCGTGCTTCGTTTGTTAGCTTAGATAGATGATGTCAAAATGTACACTGACCTCTGTAAGGCTTTCAAATATTAAAACTATTCACATTGTGACATATTGTTTTAAAATAACTGAATTAAGCTTGGTTATGTAAATATCCAGTGAATGCCAGGTGCCATATCAGATGTCGTAAACCGCCCAAATTGTCGCAGGTCAACTGTCTGAGACACTCACAAAACGTGTAATATATTTCCTCAAATAATGTTTCATTTTTTTAGGTTAATTTAGCCTTAACCTTGAGTTAATACTAAATGCAGCGATATTGCACCTGCTCGTCTCTAAATATAGGGGCAATTGTAGTGGCATCCGTGTATTACTTTTTTTTTTATTTTATTAAAAATGTTTAAATGACTTTCCTGTTGATCAGTTTATCATTCCATTTACATTCTTAACCCTTTCTTGCATGAATTATGTCAACCTTAATATTTTTTCCCTGAGTGTTTTTATTCCTTTAGGCATGAGAGAAAAAAATGCAATTAATTTATTTATGAAGCTTTTCATCTACTTAAAAAAGTCCACGCAGCTGGACACCATACATTTAAATTTAGGAGCAAAGAAGCATGCACTTACTGACCTACTGTGTGAAAACTGTGAAATAAAAAACATTTTTATGCTGATAATCTGATATTTTTTCACATGTTAATACACTTGCATGGAGATAATATGCAAACAATAAATAAAAATGCAAGCAAAAACTGTTAATTACAGTTTAGTGTCACTTCACCTTATTTTTACGTTGAACAGTGAAGTTACAGTACTGTTATGAATTTCAGTGTATGAAATGATGCATAATCATCCAATGAGTTAGCTGATATGAAACTAAAACAATGAAATCCATGAATATACAAGGGAACAGCTGCCTCGTAGTGAAATCTATGTATTAAAGGGTTCAAGATGACAATGAAAAAATATTCCTTTCTGTTCTTCTACTATTCTATTTACCAGTTTTTCCTGCCAAACACCATATTTGCTGTAACTTGAATGCTTTAAAATTTTGTTTAGAGTCTTTGTTTCATTCATTAAAAGGTGGAAATATTCTTTGGTTACTGATCTACTCTAAAGTCTGCTTTTGTGTGTGTGTGTGTGTGTGTGTGTGTGTATTTTAATTTCCATCAGGATTTCCATTCCAACGCAGTCCCCTCCAACAGCTGGTCACATTGTTGGACAACAGCAGCTGGCTTCATACTTGGAGAAGGCGCTCAACGTTGGCCCCCGAAATGTAGTACTGTTTCTTCAGGACAAGGTACAATTAAAACCATGCACAACCATGTGTGGTATTTGTGCTTTTGTTGTTGTGTTCCCACATAATTTAACCATGACTTCTTTAATTAATAGTACTTTACTCTATGGAAAGAAAACAGAAAAAGTCATAATATTTGGGATACCTCGACCAAACGTTAGTACTGGCCAGTATATATTTGCTGCTTTTGCCAAATCGGATAACATTTCATTAATGGTAGTTGCTGATGTTTATCTGGCATTATGTCTTGAGGTGGTTTCCATTTATAATTTGTAGTGATGTAACACAGGCTGCTTTAAATTTGCAATCATATACATCATTCAATTTTTATTAATTGTCACAGCAGTAAATATATATATATTATTATTATTATTATTATTATTATTATTATTATTATTATTATTGTTATTATTTTTTTTGTCTTCTCTCCAGATGAGCATTGAAGACTTTACTATGTACGGCGGGGCTTTTGGAAACAAGCAGGATAATGTATTTCCAAACCTAGAGGTAAGATGCAATGCAGTGTAGCCGACTGAAATATTTTTATATGTATGAACAAGTCTGCCATCTGAACTTCATTGTTACCAAAATGCACATTATGTCTGTTCCGTATCATAGGGGGCTCTGAGGTCTTCAGCCTCTTCCGTTGTGCTGCCTGCTGTGTCTTGGCCTGCCTCAAATGCAGTGATCGGCCAGCTGCAGGACCAATTAGAAACCTCTCCTCTGTACATGGACCCTGAGACTTTAAGTCAGCTCAGACTCAACGCCTCCTCACCTGCTCTGCTGGTTTTCAGGCTACCCTACGGCATTGGGTAGGTGCTGTAAATGAACCAAGTTAGCAAAGTATAACTCAAAGAAGCAAAAGAAGTCAGACCTGTAACTGAAATGAACAAACTGTAGAACAATGTATATGAACAGAATTGTACTTTTAAAGTTTTTGTAAAAAGTGGATATTCATTTCTTTTTATAAGGAAATATGTCACTCAGTGGAACAAGAGCTTCAGTGA
This sequence comes from Siphamia tubifer, assembly GCA_020466265.1. Classification (NCBI taxonomy): domain Eukaryota; kingdom Metazoa; phylum Chordata; class Actinopteri; order Kurtiformes; family Apogonidae; genus Siphamia; species Siphamia tubifer. The sequence goes on along the minus strand of CM035789.1, from coordinate 9,352,528 downwards.
TATGTTTGACATTGGAAATAGTTCAGCTACATTGGGTCATGGATACATAGAATATACTATTTGTGTGGAAAACCTGTCTTCTGTGTTGGTCTTTCCATTGGATTCGTTGACATTAATAAATGTATTTAACAAATTGCAAAATTACTCTTAAATTGCTGTGAATTTTATTTGCAGTTGAAGACAGTTATTGTCACTATTTAGGCTACTGTTGATTTTTCAGCTGGTATTTGAATTATAGAAAGTAATTCAGACAGTGCTTTAAATCCTGTTCTAAATTTCTAGTGTCCATTGTCCTTTCCATTTTGTAAATATCTGCTCATCTAACGTTGTTGCAGGGCTGATCTGATGTCTGCAAAAGAGGTTCTCAGTGGGAATGGTGAGTCTACTACATAGCTTCTTTTTTTTTTTTTCCTTTTTCTTTTTTTACTTCTGAAAAATGTATACATTTGTTCCTACGCAACTGTATATACAATTTGGGAGCAAATAAAAGAAAAAGCATCTAAGTAAACCATCATCCAGTAAAGATGTTTTTCCAGTTCCTGGAATAAAAGAAATATCATTTATTTGTATTTGACATTTTCCATGCCAGTAGTTGAACTTATTTTATTTTTACAGATGAGGTGATTGGCCAGGTGTTGGGCATCATGAAGACCCAGGCTGTTCCATACACAGCTATTTACACAGCCCTGCGCCCTTCAAGGGTTGGTTCCTGTGGTCACATGTTTAATCCAGTGTCACCATGTGTATCCAGTCTATATCTTCTGACCTTACAGACTGATCCCTGTCATCTTTCCTTATTTGCTTACAGGAAGCGGCGTCTCTTTCTCTGGAGGCAGGTGTGGGTGGAGGACGCTCTCTTCTGCAGTATAGGAGTCCATATAAAGACAGGGAGCGAGAAAGAGAGAGGCAGCGTAGGATCAAGGAGAAGGCTGGCGTTTACAGCCCAGTGGAGTTTAAGGTGGGGTGGCTGTTATTTCCTTGGAAGCCCCTTTCATGTCTTAATTTCTGTACAACTTTCACTACCCACTGATTTAAAAAAAAAAAAAAAAATGTTTTTTTTCTATAGGAAGATGAAAATACGTGTATCCTCTTGTGGGCAAAAGGTCTGTCAGTGAGCATCTTGCGTAGTGGCAACTGGGAAGATCATGACCTGACTCCATCTACCTTTGGAGAGGGAGTCAGCCCCAAACTTCACGGCTCAAGTTGTAACAAAACCCACGCAAGGTACATAACTGCTATAACTGACCTGAACTGTTTTTCGAGTTCTGGAGCAGTTGTTATGAACCTGAAGCCTTTTTATGGGGTATAACATTAACTCCTGTTTAGTTTGACGCCTGGAAAAACTTAGGAAAGCAGTTTTTACTGTATTTAACAATAAATTACCATTTTATGTTTAACAAAGAATGATCTGCATTTTAATAACTAGTATTACAATTATAAAAAATGATGAATGTGGAGTGGAAAATTTAAAATGGCATGTCTGTATTTTATCAAAGTATGCTTGTCACTGAAGTTTAAGAAGCTGCATCTCTCTCACACCTGGTTATTTCTTTACTTTGGTGACTCCTGACTAAAAATAGCTGAAGTCACTAATAAATAGACAACCAGTGGTTCATAAATTTAAGACAAAACATTGTCATGAAGCAATAACCACATGTAATCTTCAGCTAGTGTTAACAGTGGCACCAAGTGGTGAAACCCTGAACTACAACATTGAGTCACATGAGCACAAGAAACTGTATCCTTACAACTAACACATGATAGTCTACAGTGGCAAACTGTGAAATAAATTATTAGGTGTTAATAAGTTTTAGAACCTAATGTAGTTGTATTTGCCCAAACTCAAATATAAGTACCTAATGTCAAATTTAAGTTACTAGCTTTACCACTCTATAGTGTATCACTATATTAAATGGTAAATGGTCTGCACTTATATAGCGCTTTTCCACCTTCATGGCGCTTCACATTCACCCATTCACACACACTCATACACCCGTCGGTTTCTAAGGTCTAAGGTCAGTCCTACTGGGGGCCTGAGTCAGGGTTCAGTGTCTTGCCCAAGGACACTTCGACATGTGGACAGGCAGAGCTGGGATGCGAACCGCCAACCTCTCGGTCATTGGGCAGCGACCCAATCTACGACCTGAACCACAGCCGCATTTGTGTACTGTTATAGGGATTTAATTATGTAACATACTACAGAGAAAATTAAACAGTATCATTAACCTCTTTTCACACTTATTTAAGATGGTACAACCTTTAAATGTTATTTGTGCTTAAACTACACAACATCCAAATAATTTGTAACTGATGCAGAGATTTATAGATGTTGTGGTTGATTATTCAGTCATAAAAATGTAAAATATCTATGTGTAAGTCATAAGAGAATTTGTCTTTGTACAAATTTCTTCTTCTCTGTTCTTTGCAGGTTGGTTCTTAACTATGAGAATGTCCTAGGACACCGCAGTTTCAAACTGATGTGAGTCCACAAAACCAACCAAACCATTTAACTGTGCGCATGCTCTAAATATTCATCATATATATATATATATATATATATATATATATATATATATATATATATATATATATATATATATATATATATATATATATATAGAGTCTGCAATTTATCTGGAGGGATCTGTTAATATATGTGTGTGTGTGTGTATATATATGTAGCTTTGGTATGAGTCAGCGTTTCTACAAGGTGTCTGCACGGCGCTGGTTCACACTAGACATTGTGGAGCTGTACTATGATGGTACCAGAGCGACATTCAACGGCAGCCGAAACATTTACGCCCCCGCTGAGTACTCCTACCGTTGTGAATTGGTCACCAGCTTCCGTTGGCCCTTGCTTGTTCCAAGTTCATCCAAAGATGCATCCAATCAGTGGAGGGTCACATTTGAAGATTTCCAGGTAAATGTTTTCTCAATTTTCTACTGAAAGTGTTTACATCTAGTTTTTTGTTTTACCTTCTGTCTTATCACTGTAGTCAACAAATGAGTATAGTTTCCTTCTTGCCAGTGTTCGACTGTTAATTGTTGTTACATTAAATTACAAGAGACGTTGAATTACTGTGTGATGCTGTATCAAAAAAAAAAAAAACGGCGCTCTGCTCTCATGCCTTTTATTTGGACCCTCAGATAGCTTGACCTTGATGGTTCTCAATACAAGATAATTAAATTACTCTGTTGGGAAAATGTGTGAAGTCTACATTTTACAGTGTCAGTAAGCTAGTGTTAGCATTAGCTCAACTATGACCTCCTGTGCTTCCCTCATTCCACAATTTTGTTCCAGTATGGTCTCCTCTGGCCACATGGCGGTAACATAGCAGCAACCAAAATGCAGACTTCTGCCTTCAAAACAATAGTCTAAAATCCAGTAGCTGATATCATCATAATTGTTCTGTCTACTTTTGTATACGGTCTAATGTCACAGGCAGATAGGATGTTTATTTTATTCACTTTTCCACATAACATCTGATTTATTGTTTCATCTCAGCACCTTTGTTTTGAAATGGGCTTCAAAAGTAATTGTCCTACTGAAACCGAGAGTTTACTATCTACATACTGTATCTGTGGCTCCGAAGGAAGTAATCTCCTTAACCTTCCTTTTGATAACCAAAGGGTTGGCAGTTCATATCCCACTCTGTCCTAGTCGATCCGCCGTGTCCTTGGGCAAGGCATTTCACCGTCCTTGCCTCTACTGTCATTCACACTGGTGTATGTCAACATATGAATGTTCGGTGGTGATCAGAAGGGCCATTTGGCCCAAATTGACAGCAACGCATCTGCCAGCTGTGGCTACAGATGTAGTTTACCACCACCAGAGCGGGAATGTGAAAGTGAATGAATAACACTGCTTGACAATTTCTTTTAGAAAGTATCTGCTTCAGACATTAAATGTGCTAAATCTTACATACTTAAATGAGATTAATTAGGGAAAAAAATGACAAAAGTGCTGGTTTTTAATATATATGATGGTGTGTTATTCCACATATATGCTGGATTATGTACATGTATATAATGGATTAGTAAATATTCCACTAGAAAGAACCTGTAAAGTGAATGGATCATAATGTGCAGACAGTGTTTTGAAGTAGATCTGAGAACAATATTCCTTTGGACTAAAACCTATTCTCTTGTTCATTCTAAGAATTTCACATTTTTGACCCCAAACTTATTTTGGAAACCTGAGCCAACCAGCATTTAAGACTTGAGTTTTCGTGATCAGTAACATGTAGTAATATTTCATTATTTTTATTCCAGAAGCATTTAACTTATAGACCAGTGTGATGGATAAATAATGTAAAGCACTTGACATGGGTGAAGAGTATATTTTTGATTTTCTTATCTTTATTCTCTCCACAGATCCAAGGCTTTAATGTGACAGGCAGCGAGTTCTCATATGCCAGTGACTGCGCAGGCTTCTTCTCCCCTGGCATCTGGATGGGCCTGATGACCAGCCTTCTCATGGTCCTAGTACTTACCTATGGTCTGCACATGATCATGCAGCTCCGTACAATGGATCGTTTTGATGACCCTAAGGGCCCGGCTATCTCTGTGCCCCAGACAGAGTAACAACATTACATGTCCAGTCTTATGCAGTGTCCCAAAACTTAAATTTCCATTCCATTTCTTTATTTTTATCCTTCCAATTCTCCCTTATTTTAATGCTTCCTCTCTTACCCTTTACTCTCCTTTAAACATTCCACTCACTTTTCATGTGTAGCTGGGCATTATCAAAGCAAATTCCTAGTATTGTCATTAGAATAAGGGTTTATATATCAATACATCATGTGTCGCCATTGCAATCCAGTTATTACTGTAAAATGTGCATCCTGAGATTAAAGGATATTGTTTTCAGGCTTCCACAGATTGGGATTCACCTTCCACATGAAAGGGATTGAATTGTACATAGAAGGGACAAAAATATCTTGTGAAAAATATTAATAGAAAATGATATTTATTGGTGAAACAATTTTCTGTGCGTTTACAGTCGTATTTGTGTCTGTGAGTAGACAAGTGAAAGTTAGTTGTTGAATGAAGGAAACGTTTTCTTTATGAAAAACAGTTTGGCGTCATATCCACTGTGTTCTGTTATCCTCAGTATTCTTGATCAGGGCATTTTGATGAACTCTATTAGCATTTTTTTTTTCTTTTTTTGTGATGTGGCAATAAAAAAAATTATTAAGAAGCAAACAATACAACAAATTTAGAAATATCCCATAGATTCTGAATGATCTGGTGTTTTTTTCCAAATCCTAATCTTAAATCGCTGTTTCATGAATGCTGTTTTATTTATTATACAAGCTAAGCTTTCACATCTGATGTGCACTGACATATACTTAATGTGAAAAAGTGAACTCTACTTTTATTTAATTTATTTTGTTTGATCATTTGTCGTGAATATCAATGATGTAAGGTCCTGTGTCGTGCTGCTGCTGTGAACCCAATAAAACATGTATGAAGATGACAGATGTTTTTTAGATTTAATATAATAACATATTTGCTGAATAGGACACAGTAAAATTGTAGGTTAAGTTAAATTAAGCTTTTTGAGAAGTTGTAGAATCTTTTACTGATCACTGCTCGTGGATTTGCCTCTGGGTGGCATTAGCTCATCTCTATGAATTTTTCCATTTGTACAGTTTCCCCTAAATATACAAAGTGTAAAATGTATTTGTCATTTACAGTTTGACCTCCTACTTGGATAATTGTTTTTATTCATGATTTAGAGGAAGTAATTCAGTGGGAAATGATTGAAGACAAATAACATTTTATGAACCATTAAGTCATATTTAACCCTGCCATGCATCGATTATGAGAACCTTAGTCAATATTTCATTCCTGAGTGTTTTTATTCTTCTTTAGGCATGAAAAACACAATGTGATTAAAAGTTTTTATATGAACCTTGAATTACAAACATGTCCTTTCAGCTGAACACGTATTTAAGCTTTGAAGCAAAGAAACATGTATTTAAAACCCATCATGAGAAAGTGAATAAAAAATAAATCATTCAGCTAATCTGAGCTTTTCTCATATTTTAACATACTCTAATACTAGCTGTTACTTCATGGAGATAATATGCAAAGAAACCACACATTTTTTAATATTTTCATTGCATTTATTTGATAGGGACAGTTGAATAATTTGATTAATCAATAATAGCAAAGTTACAGTAATGTATGAATAACCCATGAATATATAAGAGAACAGCTGTGGAATAGCTGTGCACTTTAGTGACCGGTATACATGAAATGGTTAACCCTCCTGTTGTCCTCATATTCTGTTTACACCTCCAGGTCAAATTGACCCGTCTTCAGTAAACCTCCAATATAATCAGCTTAAATTAATATCTCAGTTTGCTTGAATAAACAACTTGTCCTTCACCACAAATTATGTGAATACCTGCATTTTCCCTCTTCACATGGCAGAAAGATTGCATTTATTCAACACACCACTTGCTGCTATTTCAGAGTATAGTCATCTGCAGAACCTGTATAACCAATGGGAATCTACGAAGGAGAAATATTGTTCCATTTGGACCAGGTCAAAAGCAGTGCAGTCCACCATAAGACCACCTGTATGGTCTTGTTCATGTCTGCGACTGAATAATCTGGGACAGAACTTCAACATTTTCACATTCTGTGGCTGTGATTTACATTCAATTTAACTTTTGGGCCATTTTGACCTGAAGATGATCTTTGAAACTGTTTTTTTTTTTTACAGCTGACATAGAAATGTGAATCAAGGCAACAATTCAGGTCATCATATTTCAGGTTGACAAAGTGTTGTTTAGTGGATTTTTTTGTCTTTTTAATACAGTGGCGGGTCAATTTAACCCAAGGACAACAGGAGTGTTAATAGACCTTAAAGCCAATGATAGAAACTTTAGCCTTACACCAGGTGATTGTAATTATTGCAGAACAAAATGAAAACCTGTTACAAAGTAAAACAAGCAAACTAGGCTGGAGGATACTTGTAACAGGTAAAGAGATGGGGTCATGCCAATTCTTCAACCACGAGCTGCAAAAGAGCACATTTACTCAATACTGGGAGCACAAAAATAAATTCGAGGTTAATTTATTTGTTGCAATAGGTCTGATGTTGGCAATTACAGTGGAAAATTTTAAAAAAGTTCAGAAATTAACAGGAAATGAGTGATTTGTATTTGGTTTATGTCGTTAGTGAGTGGTAGCAAAAAAAAGTATATAATATCAACCACTTACCCTGGCAGACGTATGCCACATCCAGGTACTTGTAGGTTCTCTTACAGGGTTTTCCAAGGACCTGGTTGCTTACTTGAATCTTGCAGCTGTTTTTCCCATTACAGCTGTGGATGAGAAAATACAGGCTTGTAAATGTGTGTGAAAGCACATATCAAATGGTGTATAGAGAATGTTTTTCATCCAATGTACCGTTCAGCTACTTGGTTGATCGGTACTGAACAGCGCACATTGCGAAGGTGACGAGAACGGTGTCCATAAGAGCATGTGGTCTTGTCAGTGCGCCCATAATAAGCACCGAGTACCAATATCTTTCTCCTGCGACCTGAAAGAATAAAGAACAAGTGTTACAGAAGAAATGTGCAGACATCAGGGGTAAATATTCAGATACAGTGTAAACTTACCACACTGGAGGTGGTCTATAGAGCCTTGACATGTTGCACTGGAGGCTGTCAAAGTAACATGGGACACATTAGGAAAAACAGTGGCTTAAACAAGGACAAATGTCTGAAAACTGAGTCATATTTAAGTAGCCATTTATCTTTTGTTGTGCTGGATTGAAGTATTTGTTGTAATTGTTTTGGTTTGCCTAATTCACTTACCATCAAACATGTCAACTCATAACTTTTCGGTTTAGAGGAAAAGATGCAAAACTACTTTAAATGTTTACATCTACAAACTATCCATTAACATACTGTATTTTTTAAAGTTGCAGTTCTTTTCATAGTTTGGCTGGGGGGGTGAAAAAAGTCAGAAACAGCAGACCTCCGCCAAGGCTTGATTTTTTCATTCACACGTGAAGTGATAGAGCCATAAGTGTTGACCCATCTGATGTCCAAAGGTGAGACAATGTAAATGCAAAAAAACACAAGATTCTGTCTTGTCTGAATCATGAGATATTACCACTGATGTGTTTTAACTGTTGACCTTCAGTGTAACTTTGACCTTTGACCTTCATTGCTCAAAATGGAATGGGTTCTTCCTTGACCAATTATCTATCATTCCTGAAAGTTTTATCAAAATCCGTTCAGAACTTTTTACAGAATCCTGCTGACAGACGGACTTGAATGTAATACCTCCTTGGTGAAGATAATTATCAACAGATTATTATATTATTTCATGTTATTTTCACACTGACAACCGAAAGAGGGTGCTGTTGAGCGTGAGTATGTTCTTTGTGCTATAGTTATCTGAATAACTGTTAATATGTTACGTTAACACACTAGGTCATAATTTTTGCATCATTTAACATTATCTGAATGTGTTACGTTAGCATACACCTATTCAGCCTGTTGTTCTCTATTTTTATTTTAAATTCATTTTCAAGATGAAATGTCTGGGCTTGGTGTTGGATTTTATCAAATAAATGTCCCCTCAAAAATGCAACTTATATTCTAGTGCGACTTATATATGTTTTTTTTTCTTCTTTATGCTGGACTTTTGTGTATATATATATATATATATATATATATATATATATATGTATATGTGTGCACGTCAACCACTTACAGTGGCAGACATATGCTATTTCCAGGTACTTCTGATTCCCCTGACATTTGCCTCCACGGTACTTGTGAACTTTTGTGATACTGCAGCTGTTTTTCCCATTACAGCTGTGGATGAGAAAACACAGGCTTGTAGTAAATGCGTGTGAAAGCACATGTGAAATCATGTATAGAGAAAGTTTTTAATTAATTTTACCGTTCAGCTAGTTGTCTGGAAGCAGATAGTGAACAGTCCACCTTTTGTAGCTGAGCTGTAGTTGCCCCTTCAGAGCATGTGGTGTTGTCAGTGCGCCCAGAATAAGCACCGATGACAAATAGTACCTTATCCTGATCTGAAAGAATAAAGAACGAACAAATGTTATAGAAGAAATGTGCAGACATCAGGGGTAAATGTTCAGATACAGTGTAAACTTACGACACTGGAGTGTTTTGGATGAAGATTCACATACCACACTGCGGGCTGTCAAAATAATATGAGTTACATTGTATCAGCCTGATAAAAGGGTCAACGACAGCTCACTATGATCTGAAGTCCAGTTGGAGTTGTAGAATAATAACATAATAACCTATAAATAATGTCAGATGTGTGGTGTTTTTAATGTTTTGTGGTTCTCTATAGTGTGTTTTTACTGTTCTACTGGCTGTGCATCAAATTGCCCTCTTGGAGGATAATAAAGTTTCCTGATTCCTGTCAACTTATAACTTTTCTTTGTTTTAGAGTGAAAAAATTTAAATGACTTTAAATGTTGATGTTTATAAACTATCCTTTAACATATTTGATCTGGGATCTACAAATGCACAAAACATTTTGTAACAGGCAGAATACTGGTAAAATTGACATATTTCAGGTTGTTCATATTTGTTTTTGTGAAAGGATAGTTTGTACCTTTTCCACTTAAACAGAAATATTTGGAGTTTTCATCACTTATAGGTCATTATGATAGTATTTTCCTGGATTAGTTTTGGACCACTGTATACTATAATTTACATCCCTGATATATACAGAATGGTACTTACATGCTGGGAAACAGGCGTAAGTGGTCTGTAAGTATTTATAGATGCCAGCGCAGGGTTCAAAAACATAGGCTTGACTTATGACTATTTCACACACCATCTTGCCATCACATCTGTGGGAGATCACAAAGAGCATGGATTCAAGAACAAACGAAAATTAGTTGGCATGTATAACACATGTAACGATCGTACAGACTTTTTGAAAGGACTTGCTATTAAATCAGTTGGATTTAGACCAGGAGTGTCTAACTCAGTTTAGTTCAGGGGCCAAATACAGACCAATCTGTTGTCAAGCAGGCTGGACCAGTACAGTAATAAATAAGTAATAAAGTAATACAGTAATACAGTAATAAACCTCCGCCAAGGACGACCCCCCCTCCTCTTGAATGAAGAGAGGTCCACCAAGAAGGTTATGTTTTGCCAGAGTCTGTTAGTTAGTAAGATGACAAAAAAATTTACAAATGGATCGGGATTAAATTTACAGTAATGGTTGGTTGGTAATGGGGAGATCTGGAAATGATTAGAATTTGGTAGTGATTGGGGGGATAAAGATAACTCAAAAACTTATGGATGGATTTTAATAAAGGTTTCAGGATGTGTTGGGAGTGTCACAAGGAACAAATGATTACATTTTGGTGTTGGTCCGGAAGAGATCCTGGATTCTGGAACACTTTGAAATGTATTCTCCATTTACCACAATGTAAAATTTCTAAGTGATCCATCTAATCATTTCCGGATCTCCTCATTACCAACCTACCCTGAAAATTTCATCAAGATCTATCCATAGCTTTTTGAGTTATCTTGCTAACTAATAGACAAACAGACAGACGGGCAGATAAAACAAACAAACTCTGGCAAAAACATAACCTCCTTAGCAGAGGTTAATAACACACAAGTGGTGCCAGGCACAACAAACCCCGCCCCACAAACATATTTTAGCAGTTAATGGACGCCTCCTTCTCAAAATATAACAATATGGGTTTGACATGTCAAGGTCAAGATGCATTTTTGGAGCCTCCTAAACATTTTGGGAGTTTCCTATCTATCAATAATAGTTACTGAGTACTTATCACCATTGTTTTTGGAGTTATGGGGCTCAGTTGGTAGAGCAGATCGTCCAATGATCAAAGTGTCCTTGGGCAAGACACTGTTGCTCCCAGTAGGGGCAGACAGTGCCTGTGTGTTGGCAGCAGCCGTCTACTAGTGTATGAGTGTGTGTGTGAATGGGTGAATGTGAGGAATTTTAAAGCACTTTGGGCACCAAGTCCATTTACCATTATGGCCATTTGAAATCATGTGACTGTTATTCTGACCTTTCAAGGTCAAAGGTCATGATTCCATTTTGAAGCCAATGCCAGGTTTCCTATCCTATCCTACTAAGTTGCTGTCTCCACTCGTTTTGATCTATTATCTATTTTAGATTTTTTTTAGGTATTGGCACATTGAACCCCGACCTCTTGAGGTCAACAGTAGGTTAGAATGTATACACACAAGATGCAGAATTGAAAGACCAGCATTTTGGTGCTCACTGAAGTCTCAATGTTAAATAGTTCAAAAGCTATATCCCAAATTTTATTTTGACTTTTATTTTGACCTTGAGTCTTCAAATGTGTTCTGATCTCATTGCACATCAACAGTGAGAGCAAAAAGAAGATACATGCAAAACTATATTGCTTATAGCTGTCCACTCATCTGTACTTTTCATACATACATGAAAAGGAAGTTCCTGATTTACCCTATCTCTGATCATTACAAAAGCTAATATTTGGTGACCTTGACCTACATTCACTTAAATTTAATGGGATCTATTCTGGTCACGGCCCCTCCCCTGTCCTGCTGGGGCATTTCCACATGCAGGCATGGGAGGGTCCTCTCTTGATTGGAGCCACCTGGGCTCACATGTATAAAACACAGCTCCATTCTAACATCTGCCTCTCTCTCTGCCCACAGGTAGTATCCTCCTTTGTGGATTTGTTTGGTTGTACATTCATACATGTTCAATCACACATACACTTTCACTCATTTATGCACTTTGCACACACCTTACACATTTACATTCTCACACCCCATACTACTTTTATCATTTGAAGTTATACCTTTAATTTACAATAAATCATTTAATTTGGCCCATCTTGTTGTCTGTGTCCCCTCATTTTTGCCACAGGCATTGAGCCGGCCTGTGACCCATCTGAAAGGTTCATAGAAGTTGGTCCAGTAGTTTTTGCACAAAAATATTCACAAACAAACAAAAAAGCGGGACCAAGGTCGATACACACACCTTCCCTTCGGGGGGAGGGATAATTATTTGTAATGAGAACTCTAAAAAAGTTTGTTTTAGTGCAAAACAGTAAAGTTACTTTTGCAAGTAAGTTTAAATTCTGGTACATGGAATGAAAATGTGTCCGAAACACTTGACTAATGATGTCTTTAGTGCAGGGGTGCTCAGTCCTGGTCCCCGAGAGAGACTATCCTGCATGTTTTAGATGTATGTCCCTCTTCCAACACACCTGACAGTCATTATCAGTCTTCTGCAGAGCTTGGTGAAAGGTTTATCATTTCAGTCAGGTGTGTTGGAAGAGGGATACATCTAAAACTTGCAAGATAATAGCTTTCGAGGACCAGGATTGAGCACCCCTGCTTTGGTGCAATTTTTGCACTTCACAATCTTTGTTGTGCAGGTTTTATCAACCCTGATTTAGACTGTACCGTTTCTTGACTTGTGTCAGAGTGTTTTTCAAAGAACACTTGGTATTGTTAAGCTGGGCTGCAGGTATGCCTTTGCTGCATGTTTCCTTGTCTTGTCGTCCAAACATAGCCGTCTCCACTACGATTACTCCCACATCTGAATAGAAAAAGAAAAGACAGACTGTCTTAAAGGGATAGTTCGGGATTCGTCCTTCGCTTCGTCTATCTCCCGTCCGTTGTCGGCGTCTGTCATCGTTGTCCACAATTAAATAAAATAAAATCGCTTTACCCCATTACCCAGTTACATACTTTTGTTCAGTCAGATGCTACCCCAGAAGAGCTTTGGGGGCTTCATATACCATTCACATTGTTTTTGGCATTTGTTGATAAAAACACACAGTGGGATTGATTTATGATCTATTGAATGACTCCCTTTTGTTGATAGTAAGGCATCACAGCTGTGAGGTCTGGATGAGCACAGGAACATTGGCCCTATTCTTTTTTTAATTTATTTTTTATTTTTTTTATTTCTATAGTTGCATGTTTATTTAGTGTTCTGAAGGTAACAGAGGGGTAAGACTTACCACACTTGAGACGCTGAACATTGTACAGATGACCACATGTGGTAACTGTGTGTGTTGTGATGGCAGGTTCAATATATTCGCCTTTGAAGCAGTCTGAAAGAAAATATTGGTTTATGAATTAAATATCATGTAGAAAATGTTTGGGTTCTTAAACTTAACTGAAGCTACAGATAGCTTTTCATGTGGCTCTTTGGTCATTAGTTAATTAAGCTTATGTCAATCATAGAAGCTTGCTGTTTTAGCCAATAGGAAATGGGCAAAACAATAATGGAAAAGAATCGAAAGTTATACAAGTGTAAAAGTATGATAAGACACTTGGAGAAAGGTAATAATTTGTGTGTTGATTAATTAGCAAAAATATTCATCTGACTAAACTAAAATAGTGTAAGACTTAGACATTTATGCAAGAATATTCCAATACTCATTACATTACCTGCTTTCATTAGATAAAAAGCTGCTGCAAACCCTGGAAAATAAACATCAGTGCTCAAGTGTATGTTGACATACAGTATAGTATATTAAAACAGACATTAATTTAATTTTATAACTTTAGAATATCTAATGAGTTGTTAACATAATGTAGTGTACTCACACAGAGCGATGGTAAGTCTGAAGTGGAACATGGTGTCAGATGATCCAGTCAGTGAAGAATGAACTGATGAAGTTACAGTAGATGCACTGTCAATATAAATACATCCAGCATCAGAGTTTAACCAATCACATTTCAGCCATCGCTTGTTGCAGGCAGGGTCAAAGTCAGAGAAGTTTACCTCGCCTAGTATGTACATTTTCCATGTTATTCTAAAGGTAAACAAATACTAAAGGTAAAAATACGTCTTAATTAGACAATAACCTGTTGATCTTGTCATTCACTGGCTGCTGTTACAGCACGCATTAATGAACATTTATGTAAATGTGTCAGTATTAGCATAAAAAAGATATTTTTCAACCGTTGTCTCAGAGCCAGAGGTAATACGCCAGCATCTGTAAAGTTAAAAACAATTTAAAAGATAAGGCTTTACCTGCTCATGTTCATGTCGTGTGGTGAGTGGAGATAATTTTGAAATCGCTGTAAATTAGAGAATTTTCTTTTCTTTTTCTTTTCCAACAAAGTCTCCAGTTTACTGACAAGATATAGACTACTACTGAACTACACTGTTAGAAAAGATGATAGACATAGACCTAAAAAATAATTGGCAGATGGTGGGTGGGTTCTCTTCTAACAATATATATATATATATATATATATATATATATATATATATATATATATATATATATATATATATATATATATAAATGTTCCTCTCGCCCCACGTGGGCGGTGTCTCCTTCAGACTCGGGTCCTCTACCAGAGGCCTGGGAGCCTGAGGGTTCTGCGCAGGATCTTAGCTTTTCCTAGCAATGCGCTCTTTTGTACAGAGATCTCTGATGTTGTTCCTGGTATCTGCTGGAGCCATTCTCCCAGCTTGGGGGTCACTGCCCCTAGTGCCCCCATCACTACTGGTACCACTGTTGCCTTCACACGCCACATTTTCTCTAACTCCTCTTTCAGCCCTTGGTATTTCTCAAGCTTCTCATGTTCTTTCTTTCTGATGTTGCTATCACTGGGGACTGCTACATCTATCACCACCACCGTCTTCTTATGTTTATCCACCACCACTATGTCAGGCTGATTGGCCATCACCATCTTGTCAGTCTGGATCTGGAAGTCCCACAGGGTCTTGGCCTGTTTGTTCTCTGTCACCTTTGGGGGGTTCTCCCATCTTGACCCTGGGACCTCCAGTCCATACTCTTTATAGATGTTCCTGTACAGTATGCCTGCTACCTGGTTATGCCTCTCCATGTATGCCTTGCCTGCCAGCATCTTACACCCTGCTGTGATGTGCTGGACTGTTTCAGGGGCTTCTCTACACAGCCTACACCTGGGGTCCTGTCTTATGTGGTAGACCCTGGCCTCTATTGCTCTGGTGTTCAGGGCTTGTTCTTGTGCAGCCATGAGTAGTGCCTCTGTGCTGTCCTTTAGTCCAGCCTTTTCCAGCCACTGGTATGTCTTTTCCATATCAGCCACTTCCTCAATTTGCCGATGGTACACGCCATGCAAGGGTTTGTCCTTCCATGATAGCCCCTCTGGTTCCTCGACCTTACTGGGCTTTTGTTGCCTGAGGCATTCACTTAGCAGTTGGTCATTGGGAGCCATTTTCTTGATGTATTCCTGGAGGTTCGCCGTTTCCTCCTGGACAGTAGTTCTGACACTTACTAGTCCTCAGCCCCCTTCCTTTCGCTTAGTGTACAGCCTCAGGACACTGGACTTGGGGTGGAACCCTCCATGCATGGTAAGGAGTTTCCTTGTCTTGATATCAGTGGCTTGTATCTCTTCCAGTGGCCAGGATATTATCCCAGCTGGGTATCTGATTACCTGATGGCCTGGATCTTATTTTTGCCGTTCAGCTGACTTTTCAGGACCTGCCTTACCCTCTGTAGGTATTTGGCTGTGGCTGACTTCCGAGCTGCCTCCTCATGATTACCATTTGTCTGTGGGATCCCTAGATATTTGTAACTTTCCTGCACATCTGTGA
This sequence comes from Siphamia tubifer, assembly GCA_020466265.1. Lineage (NCBI taxonomy): Eukaryota > Metazoa > Chordata > Actinopteri > Kurtiformes > Apogonidae > Siphamia > Siphamia tubifer. Next base: position 9,336,928 of record CM035789.1, on the reverse strand, counting down.
TATTCCCTTCAGGTAGGTCAACCCCTTCAGTTGTGATCACCTTTCTTCTTCTAGATATCATCCGCCCACATTTATCTAGTCCGAATGACATCCCAATGTCTTTGCTGTAGATCCGGGTGAGGTGAATTAGGGAATCAATGGCATGCTCATTCTTGGCATACAGCTTGATGTCATCCATGTAGAGGAGGTGGTTGATGGATGTTCCACTTCGGAACTGGTATCCAAAGCCACTCTTTGAGATGATCTGGCTGAGGGGGTTTAGGCCTATGCAGAACAGCAGGGGGGACAGAGCATCTCCTTGGTAAATGCCGCATCTGATGCTCACTTGTGCAATTGGCTTTGAGTTGGCCTCCAGAGTCGTCTTCCACAGCCTCATTGAGTTCTGGATGAACTCTCTTAGTGTCCTGTTGATGTTATACAGTTTTAAGCATTCCAGTATCCATTTATGTGGCATTGAGTCATAGGCTTTCTTGTAGTCAATCCAGGCAGTGCACAGGTTGGTGTTCCTCGTCTTGCAATCTCGGGCAATTGCCCTGTCAACCAGTAGCTGGTGTTTGGCTCCCCTGGTGTTGTTGCCTATTCCTTTCTGTGCTCTGCTCATGTATTTCTCCATGTGTCTACTCATCTTAGTCACTATGATGCCTGATAGTAGCTTCCATGTGGTGCTGAGGCACGTTATAGGCCGGTAGTTAGATGGTATTGTTCCCTTCTGGGGGTCCTTCATTATGAGGACTGTCCGACCCTGGGTAAGCCACTCTGGGTGGTTTCCCGATATTAGCAGCTGGTTCATCTGTGCTGCTAGGCGTTCATGGAGTGCTGTCAGTTTCTTAAGCCAGTAGGTATGAATCATGTCGGGCCCTGGTGCTGTCCAGCTCTTCATTTTGGACACTCTGGTTTGAATGTCTGCTAGTGTGAAGACTACTGGGTCTTGTTCTGGGAGTTGGCTGTGCTCTGCCTGTAAGTCTGTCAGCCATTGAGCATTGGTGTTATGTGTTACCTCCTTCTCCCAGATGCTCTTCCAGTATTGCTCAGTCTCAGCCCTAGGTGGGTCCGTTGTCACCTTGCCCCCCTGCCATTGAGAGTAGACCTTAGCTGGGTTGGTGGAGAACACCTGGTTTATTCTCCTGGCCTCTACCTCTCTTGTGTATTTCTTTAGGCGGGTAGCTAGTGCTGTGAGCCTTTGCTTAGCAGTCTCCAGTGCCTCAGCTGTGGACAGTTTGTTGTATTTCTTGGGTAGTTCTTTCCTCAGATTCACACCTCTGCTTAGTTCTGTTAAAACACTGACTTCTCTCCGTGCTGCCATGATCTTTGCCTCTAGCCTCCTCCTCCATGGGGCAACCTTCTGGCTGCTCTGGCTGTTCATCTTGTAGCCAAGCATCTCTAGGATTACGGTTGCTGCTGCATACATCAGCTGATTGGCCTCAGTGATGGTAGTGGTAGGGACAGTTTGCAGTGCAGTGTTCAGGTCCTCCAGTAGAGACTGGTCTGGTACTTTGTTCTTTAGCCTTGGCAAGCAGGTAGTTGTGTTCCCCCAGGATTTCATGATTCTCTTTCTCAGGTCAGCTGCCCTTGTGTTTAGTCTTTCTGGGGCTTGGTACCCAATCTCGATATTTTTCACCACCACCCCCAAGCTGACCTGTCGTCCTGGCTCCCCCTTGCCGTAGCATCTTTGTACCGTGGATGAGGTACAACGCTTCAATCTCTAGCTGTGATAGCAACCTCTTATTGCGGATATTCGAACACTGAGCTAGGAGCTGTTTCTTCATCAGTGAGGATGTGGGGTTTCAGAGCAACCATTTCTCCCACATCCTCTTCATGTACCCTCTCTCACTGGGGTTACTCCCGTAGTAACACATCAGTACCATGTTCTCTGCCCTGCTCCATGAATGTCTTGTTCCAGTAGCCAATTTAACATCAGGGTGTCCTGGTTCCTCAACCCCTAACGCGGACCTTGTTGTCCCGGGCGCTGTCCGAGCCGGTATGACTCTATTTATTGTATCACTCACCGTGAGGTATAGGCATGTATAGCATAAAGTGGGATTCGAACCGGCAGCCTTCCGCACCAAAGTCAGTGGTGTAGACCACTAAGCTATCCAGTCCAGTGTATATATATATATATATATATATATATATATATATATATATTACTGGACTGGATGTCTGACAGACGTCATTTAAGTACTGTAGAAGTAGAAAGCCGTTGGCTTTTTCCCGTAAGTAAATTTGGAAAAAGAAAACATGTCAGTCACAAATCAACCTGTGACAAAGACATAGTTGTCTTCCATGTGACAGACAGAAACCTGTCATGTCAGTTTTTAATATTGTTCCACCATTTCGGTCAAATCTAAGGGTTACTATTGTTAAGTCTCTGCGTTTTTTTTGTGTTATCCCTTTTTTGTGTTATCTTGCTAAACACAATTGTTTTAGAAAAAGTGACGAGTAGGGGAAAAAAGCAAGTGATGTTTCCCTGTCAGTTGTGGTGAATAAGCTTCTACATTACTTCTCTGTCACCACCATCACAGCTATGACTGGGTGGGGTGAACAAATGTGTCATCACCAAAGTCCTTATTTACCCTAATTAAAAAGTACAGTAATGTCACAAAACAAATTAACCTGTGACAAAGGCATATTTACCTTGTAGAATGTGTTGTTTTTACCATCTGCATCATGTGACAGACAGAAGCCTACTCACTCTTATTAAAATAAATATCAGTTGGTTATTTACTCAACTGTTCCTCATACTACAAATACAACAATAAAAAACAATATTACCCTTTTTTCTCTCAAGTCCTGTGTTATTCCTAAGAATTTACTCTACTCCTAAATTATATATTTATAAAAAAAAAATAAATGTTCCTCTCGCCCCACCTGGGCGGTGTCTCCTTCAGACTCGGTCCTCTACCAGAGGCCTGGGAGCCTGAGGGTTCTGCGCAGGATCTTAGCTGTTCCTAGCAATGCGCTCTTTTGTACAGAGATCTCTGATGTTGTTCCTGGTATCTGCTGGAGCCATTCTCCAAGCTTGGGGGTCACTGCCCCTAATGCTCCGATCACTACTGGTACCACTGTTGCCTTCACACTCCACATTTTCTCTAACTCCTCTTTCAGCCCTTGGTATTTCTCAAGCTTCTCATGTTCTTTCTTTCTGATGTTGCTATCACTGGGGAATGCTACATCTATCACCACCACTGTCTTCTCATGTTTATCCACCACCACTATGTCAGGCTGATTGGCCATCACCATCTTGTCAGTCTGGATCTGGAAGTCCCACAGGATCTTGGCCTGTTTGTTCTCTGTCACCTTCGGGGGGTTCTCCCATCGTGACCCCGGGACCTCCAGTCCATACTCTTTGCAGATGTTCCTGTACAGTATGCCTGCTACTTGGTTATGCCTCTCCATGTATGTCTTACCTGCCAGCATCTTACACCCTGCTGTGATGTGCTGGACTGTTTCAGGGGCTTCTCTACACAGCCTACACCTGGGGTCCTGTCTGATGTGGTAGACCCCGGCCTCTATTGCTCTGGTGTTCAGGGCTTGTTCTTGTGCAGCCATGAGTAGCGCCTCTATGCTGTCCTTTAGTCCAGCCTTTTCCAGTATGGAAAAGGCTGGTAAGGCTGGTATGTCTTTTCCATATCAGCCACTTCCTCAATTTGCCGATGGTACATGCCATGTACCATCGGTACATGGCATGTACCGATGGTACATGGCCATGCCCCTCTGGTTCCTCGACCTTACTGGGCTTTTGTTGCCTGAGGCATTCACTTAGCAGTTCGTCATTGGGGGCCATTTTCTTGATGTATTCCTGGAGGTTCGCCGTTTCCTCCTGGACAGTAGTTCTGACACTTACTAGTCCTCGGCCCCCTTCCTTTCGCTTAGTGTACAGCCTCAGGACACTGGACTTGGGGTGGAACCCTCTATGCATGGTAAGGAGTTTCCTTGTCTTGATATCAGTGGCTTGTACCTCTTCCAGTGGCCAGGATATTATCCCAGCTGGGTATCTGATTACTGGCAGGGCATAGGTGTTAATGGCCTGGATCTTATTTTTGCCGTTCAGCTGACTTTTCAGGACCTGTCTTACCCTCTGTAGGTATTTGGCTGTGGCTGACTTCCGAGCTGCCTCCTCATGATTACCATTTGTCTGTGGGATCCCTAGGTATTTGTATATATATATACAGGCGCGCAGATAGCGGGGGTGTCAGGTGTGTCATGACACACCCAGTTTTGAATGCCCTTAGATCCATCCCACCCACTTTTATTTAAGAAAAAAACATGTTACTTCTTCTTTTTACTTTTTTTTTTTTAACTTTTACTACTTACTTCTTACTTGGTCAAGCATCACGAAGAAACCAAAATATGAATTAACATACATAATAACGTGACTCGGTTATTGCGCTGTGCGGCGGCATCGTAGTTAACTTTGGTTGCCATGGTTACAAACAGTCTGACAGGCATTACTTGGACAGTTCAGGAGGACCCCAACACGGAATGGAATAATGAGGCGAGCTAAAAAGCAGAAAACGATCATGTGGTTTTTTTTTTCAAAGAGCAACAGCTGTAAGTAAACTGCTACTTTACGTTATCACCAGGGCTCTAAATTAACACCCACCAACCCGCCAAATGCGGGTGAAAATCCATTTTGGCGGGTAAAAAAACAACTTACTAGCCAATTTGGCTGTTGGCGAGTGCAGACCCGGTTGTAACAATCCTCTATGGGGCGCCAGCATATGACCGTCCTATTTTTTTATCCTTCCCCTGTCTTTTGTTTCCTGTCTTGCTTGCTTCGGCCCAGGCAGCGCCCCTATGGCAAAGCCAAAGTGTTCACATAGCCACGCGTTGTGTTTATTATATCACGTGTTACAGAACGCGTTCTGGCAGCGCACTGGTGCGCGCAATGGCACGTACTAGCACGCGTGCCATTGCGCGCGCCAGTGCGCCTACAGCCTACTTGTGTGTTTGACAGGAATGCTAATAAGCCCAAATGAATTGATCATAACGGGCTCATATGAGGATTTGGTGCTATCTTTGGTCAGTTGGTGAGTCCACAAATAGGCTAAGGAAATGAGATGGTTTAAGAAAGTTTATAACAACACCAAGATGTAATGTGAGTGTATGTTTACAGTGGGGACAGTGGAGATAAAAAGTAAAGAAGTTAGGAGTTAAATGTGAAAATGCAAAAAAAATAAAATAAAAATGTTATCACATGTTTGAAGAAATTATTTGGGGACCAATTGAGAAAATGTAAGAGCAACAAGATGTGAGTCTATGTATTGTATAAATTGTAATATAGTTGAGAACAGTAAAGAAGTGTTAACAGTGAAAGGTGAGAAAATGTAAAAGCAAGAAGTTTTAAGAGTTAAATGTGGAAAATTTAAAAAAAAATGATCATATGTTTAAAGAAATGAATTATTTCAAGAGGAAAAGGTTAAATAAAATAATTTAATGAAATTTGGTCAGGGGAAAAATGGCTAGTTGAATTTCTGATAGGGGAGTAAGATAAAAAAATCTACTAGCCACATTGGCTGGTGATGAAAAAAGTTAATCACCTTGCAATTTCTGTTCAAAGCAATGTCGCCGTGAGAGTAGGAATCGTACAAAGCTGGCCAGAGCCAAACTGTCACCTTCTTCTGCCTCCACCTGTACATGCCCCAGACATATATTCAGGGCAAGGATCGGAGGAGAGAGGTTTTTGGATCCTTCACTTAATCAGTTTTGAGACCATTATTGAAAACTCTCATGGAGAGATCTTATTTACAATTTAATTTGTATATGGAGGCTGTGTCCTATTTTGTGTTTGTTGTTAGTGTGTTAGAAGTTTTAATTACATTATATGTTTTTTACACTCCTGTGAAATTTATGAAAGAATCAGTGTGCTGGAAGTCAGTGTTAAAATAAAACAGTTTTGAAAACAGCATATGGTATGTTTAGTGAGTGATTTGAATTAGTATCAGCATTAATACACTTTATTAAATAATAATAATTTATCTAATACTTATATAATAAATAATTTCTTCCAATGATGGGTAATTAAGTTTGACAGTCCAAATATACACAGTGAGCAGTCATGTAGCACACACATACACACACACACACACACCCATATTGATCATCCTGTCATGTCAGTGGTATATAGCACTTGAGAACATCAGACATCACAATTAGGTAAGATAATGCATTTTTCGTCTTTGAGGAGTAATAACTCCCCCCCTCCAATCAGAATGGTGGGGCCGGGGGGTGTTAGCTGGCATCTTCGTCCCCCCCAGTTTCACAAACCTATCTGCGCCCCTGTATATATATATATATATATATATATATATATATATATATATATATATATATATATATATATATATATATATATATATATATATCTGATAACTGTCCTAAGACAAACTGAAAACATGGCAACACAATTCATGGGTCAGCCATAGATTTGACACAAATATGAACTAAAAACAATTAAACACGAAAGGAATTTTGAAATCGGAGAGCTCTGTGGATTTGTCTCTAGAGGTAACACAGCTGCTTCTGAAGCAGAGATGGTGATATTTTTATTAAAGCTGATTTGCTATATATATATGTATGTGTGTATGTGTGTGTGTGTGTGTGTGTGTGTGTGTGCGTGCGTGCGTGCGTGCGTGCGTGCGTGCTTCCACAACGGGGACTGACTCCACGTGATCGCAAGGGGGAGAAATATGCCAGGGACATGGTTGCCAGGGATGACTCGCACCACTCACACACACTCATGGAGGTTGACAACTTTAATATGAGGCCAAATTCAGGGGGTCAGAAAAATGCTATATTGTTCCTGCTCGGTTTCTTTATGACACGTCCACTTGAGCTCCAATTTGACCCCCTGAACATGCACAAAAGTCACCAAGTTTAATTCAACGGTAAACAAGACAATAAACTACTGTATGCTACAGCCAGCTGTTTATTAAACATGAAGAGCTCTAAACCCTCTGGCGCCCAGGGCTGAAAATGAAAGAAGGAAGAAGAAAAGAGAGCCCCTTATAAAGGTATATATTTATATTTATAAACTAGTACTGGTCACAATCGTGTGTTATGTTAAAGCTGTCTGTCTTAACTGACGTGTACCGTTGTTCTGATCATTTTGGCTAGTAAGCCAACGTGGCAAGTAGTTATTAGTGTAAAATGATACACTTAGTGCTTTGTGTCAACATTTCACTCTCGATTATCATTAGACAAAAATTCAGAATAATTCCTTCGCACTGAAGGATTCTCAGATAGCAGTTAGCCGCTATCGTCAGCTAGCTTACCTGTCTGTCTCCAGCAGTGGTAGACATCTAGCTCACAAGGCTAACTAAACTGTCAGCTACGAACAGTTGGAAAAGGGCTATGTAAAATCAATTTTAAGCATGTCACAAGTTCACGTGGTGCCTGAAATGCATTTTTGCATGATAGAAATGATAACCACATAGAGTTCATATTATTTTCTCCCTTTTATTCATTTCGTCTTGCTGGTATGACATCATCCTTGTTTGTATTTTAAGTCTTTCAGAGCGTATTTATCTTGAAGCTCGCTTAATATTTTTTATTTGCATGTGATTAAGTCTTTAATGTCCTTTTCATCCTCACACTCATCTATTAGTGAGTCATTTAAAGCTTGAATTTCTTGTTGTAAACATTTGATCTGTTCATTTATATCCATATCACTTACTGATGCAGCATGTAAATCATCCATTGTGAGCCTTTAAACTTGCTGCCATCTGCTGGGCATCCGCGGTATTACTGTTGTACTTTGACCTGAACTGTTTTGAGTTCTGGAGCAGTTGTTATTAACCTGAGGCGTTTTTATGGGTTATTCTACGGCCCTATAGAACGTCCCGTTCACTTAATGTTGGTCAAAGATCACAGAATGCTCTGCATTTTAATAGCTAGTGATACAAATATAAAAATGAAGAATGTGGAGCGGAGAAATTTAAAATGGCATGTCTGTATTTTATTAAAGTATGCTTGTCACTGAAGTTTAAGAAGCTGCATCTCTCACACCTGGTTATTTCTTTACTTTGGTGACTCCTGACTAAAAGTAGCTGAAGTCACTATTAAATGGACAACCAGTGGTTCATAAACTTAAGACAAAACATTGTCATGAAGCAATAACTACATGTAATCTTCAGCTAGTGTTAACAGGGGCACCAAGTGGTGAAACCTTGAACTACAACATTGAGTTACATGAGCACAAGAAACTGTATCCTTACAACTAACACATGGTAGTCTACAGTGGCAAACTGTTAAATAAATTATTAGGTGTTAATAAGTTTTAGAACCTAATTATGGTTGTATTTGCCTAAACTCAAATATAAGTACCTAATGTCAAATTTAAGTTACTAGCTTTACCACTCTATAGTGTATATAAGTCAGAAGAGAATTTGTCTTTGTAGAAATCTCTTCTTCTCTGTTCTTTGCAGGTTGGTTCTTAACTATGAGAATGTCCTAGGACACTGCAGCTTCAAACTGATGTGAGTCCACAAAACCATACGTTTACCTGTGTGCATGCTCTAAATATTCATCATATATATATATATATATATATATATATATATATATATATATATATATATATATATGTGTGTGTGTATGTATTAACCCTTGTGCGGTCCTTCGGGTCAAAGAGACCCGGTGGCTCACAAATGTACCTTTTTATACGTACTGTAGGATGCCATTGCTTGCTACTGAAAACAGTAATATATCCTTGGGGGGTGGGGTGATGAGTCTATGGAACTGAACTTTGGAATCTGGGTTTTTAAGACCCGATTGTAGGACACAGCCAGTGTGCCTTTTACGAAGGACCGCACAAGGGTTAAAAATATTTATAATGAATATGACTCTGCCATTTTTCTGGAGGAATCTGTTAATATTTGTGTGTATTGTCACGACCTGGCTCTAATCTGATGTTGTTCCTGGTATCTGCTGGAGCCATTCTCCCAGCTTGGGGGTCACTGCCCCTAGTGCTCCGATCACTACTGGTACCACTGTTGCCTTCACACTCCACATTTTCTCTAAATATAATTTTCTCTATCATTTTCTCTCTCTCTCTCTCTCTCTCTCTCTCTCTCTCTCTCTCATGTCGTGTGGTGAGTGGAGATAATTTTGGAATCGATTTTTTTTTTTTTTTCCAACAAAGGCTCCAGTTTACTGGCAAGATATAGACTACTACTGAACTACACTGTTAGAAAATATAGACTACTACTGAACTACACTGTTAGAAAATATAGACTACTACTGAACTACAGTGTTAGAAAATATAGACTATTACTGAAATACAATGTTAGAAAATATAGACTATTACTGAAATAGAATGTTAGAAAATATAGACTATTACTGAAATAGAATGTTAGAAAATATAGACTATTACTGAACTACAGTGTTAGAAAATATAATTGGGAGAAAATTGTTCATGCAAATAGATAGCGGGCTGATAGTTTTATTTTATTTTTTTTCAAACTTTATTTCAAGTTTACATGTACAAACATCAATGAACATTCAGCCAATCCAGTTCCAGAGTACACCTCAAAATAGATGAGACTGACTTGGTGAAATATTAAAATTGTGAAAAGAAGAAAAAGTGGGGAAAAAAAGGAGGAAGAAAAATTAAGAAATATTACAGCACATTACAGGAGAATTCAGAATAAATATCAACCACTGACATACATTTATCTTTATTCAATTTCAGAGACTCAAAGTAATAATTAACTTCAATTAAAAATAATTTAAATTGAGGAGTTGAGTTTTGAAATTTGCTTTTATGGATATGAAACTTCGCTCATAATATGTAAAGATTTCTTTTCTCTAAATTTAAAATAACTAAACATTTCCTTTCCTTCTAAATTAATCTTATATGCACAGTATATGCTTCTCCAATTCTTTCCTAAATGTGAATGAACAAACCATAGAACAAGTGAAATAGACTTTGTGGTTCAGTTTTACAGAAGGTGCACTTAATATCAATGTCACAGAATCTTGTAATATAAGTGCTAGTTGGATATATGTTATATAGTATTTTTAAGTGTAGTTCTTTAATTTTGTTTGTGATAGATACAAAATCCAAAAGGAACAGCAGATAGAGATTTTAAGAAGCAGTTGCGGTTGAAAATACATGTCATCTGAACATCTCTAGTCTGTACCTGGAGACCTTCAGAATCTGTTCTGCTGATCCTCCAGCAAAAATGTACGTGTCACTCAGTACATTTACATGAACTTAGAGAAATTCAACTTATTGGCTTAGTTCTGCTAATATCAAAGTCGTTGTGTTTTTTAAGCTCATACTTTTCATTATTATTTATTAAGTGAAAATAATATCAAAGTTTTAAAAGCTATATATACACCTTAGTCAGACTGTAGTCAAACTGAGTTGGAGTTTTTATAATTGGAGTATTTAAGGAAGATAATGTGATTCTAAGTCAAGTTTTTCCACCTCACTGATTGCATCAGAAAAGACCCTGGTAGATGAAAATAATATTTCATGAGTATATATGTATGTGTGGGCTTGTAGTGTAATGTGACTGAAGTTGACAGTTTATTTCCAATGATATTAAAATGAATATGATGGCATATATTTAAATGGTTTGATAAAAAAGTAGTTTTTCGGTCTAATGATGGAGCTGCAAAAGAGCACAAAGGGCAGGTGAATAGTTAAAACTGGACATTTTTTATTTCACTGATTTGTACTCCAGGTCTGCGATATAGGTATGAATCCTAAGTCATGTTGTGAAGTCAGTTTTATACTATACATGTGTGTGTGTGTTTCAATGATTATGCCAAAGACATTGTTTTGCATACACATGCTGATCCTGTCTCACTGTAATACCACTGTGTACCACCAGAGGGTGTAGCGAATTCACTTTTCTATAACTTCATCACAAAGTATCGAGACCATTTTCAGTCAATTTTCAGGCATTTTATTCATGACAGGAACTGTGTGATATCATTGAAGTTCCAAAGTGTTCACACTGGATCTGCAAAAAGAACACAGAACATGAACAGTTTAGAAAGATGACCTAAGTTATTAGGACTCCTACCACCTCTTTTTTTTGCCTGTCAGACACACATTAGACTCAGTCACTTACACTGGCATTTATAAACCACCTCCAGGTACTTGTAGGTCCCCTCACAAGGATCTTCAAACACTGAGTTGTTTGCTTTGATAGTGCAATTCTTTTTTCCATTGCAGCTGTAGACAAAGAGTGGATGTATTTTACTATACTGGAAGTGTGTGTGTGTGTGTGTATATATATATATATATATATATATATATATATATATATATATATATATATATATATATATATATATGTGTGTGTGTGTGTGTGGGTGGGTATATGTATGTATGTAGGTCCTATAAATACATGCTTGCTTTTTCCAGAAGTCCCCATAAACCATGGGAGAAACAGATTCAACGGTTTAAAGATATGTTTGCTTTTTATTTTATTTTTTTAATTTTTTTATTAAATATATTTTCTTTTCAATGTCTTTATTTTTTTTATTATTATTATTATTAATAATAATAATAATAAATTATATATATATATATATATATATATATATATATATATATATATATATATATATATATATATATATATATACACACACACACATACACACACAGTATATATACCTTTCACCAATTTTGGTGGTAGGATTTAAACAGTTGGCATTTTGGATCTCTATGTCTGGCTTCTGGTAAGAACATGTGTGGTGATCACGACGTCCATAGTTGGCGATGTAGATGATTATAATTTCCCCTTCATCTGATGCAAAGAGGAACTGTTAGAGAATGAAAATGTGGAATATGATGGCGTAGCTCAGAAGTCCAGAACTGATCTTACCACATTGCAGGTATGCTTGAGAGTTCTCACAGATAACATGGCGAGCTGCAAAATAAGACAAAAGTACATTAGACACTTGAAAATTACTTTTGAATCCTTCTTTTTGGTCATTTGGTTTCGTAACTGACTTGCTGTGAAGCAGGTGTAGTTGACCTCCAGATATTTGTAGATTCCAGGGCAGGGATCAGGATTACGAACCACATTTGTGTTCAGTTCACACACCCTCTTACCATCACACCTGCAGGATAAACCACATTTTTACCCTTAACTAAATCAATCCTGACCTGGGATCCCAGTTACAGTTCATCTACCAAGAATAAATCACATTGTCACAGTAATTTCATATGAAAAGGAAAAAAAAAGTTTTATTGCAACTTTCTGGGTTTTTAACATAAGTAAATAAAATATGTTCCTACTTTTATATTATCTATTTTATTTGATCTATCCACAGAAAAGAATTTAAACTTTTGAGTGGGTTGATGAATTCTTAAAAATGTGTAAATTTACTCAGTATAGTGATTATCTGTCTGTAGTTTCATTGAGCAGTATTATTGATTCTACATATGAGTGAAATGTCGTACAAAAATCCATCAGTAGTATTTACTCACTGTTATAAAATTATTAAGAGGTCAGATAAAAATAAAATATAGAAATATAAATGAGAAGAGATATAGGAAATAAATGCAGAGATAAAAATGAAAGAAGCAAAAATATAAACAAGGTCAAAATAAATAAATGGTATGAAAATGTATTTACCAGGACATTTTCATATTTCTGTATTTATTCATTGTTTTTGACGTGGCAGGCTCATACATTTCAGGGTGATTTAGAAGTGGGTATGAACTCCAGCAGAACTTCAGGGTTGAACCTATGAAAATGAGTTTGTCTGTGCTTTTTAAATTACTAACTTATATGTTTTAAACTTTAAGCGTATTTTTAAATTAGTGATTGATAAATTGTTTTGTCTTGTTTTAAGCTTGTTTCACTCCTCATTCACTGACTGGTTTGCATTTTAATTGCATTGTACTATACATTGTAGTTTATTCTATTCTATTCAATGGCTGACTGAAAAAGAAATACTTATATTTGGTATACCCTGTACTACATGGTAAATGGACTGTACTCATATAGTGTATTTTATACACCAGTTGGTGCCCAAAACGCTTTACAATTCCTCACATTCACCCATTCATACACCAGTAGACAGTTACACTTTATGAAGAATATATCACATTTTCATAATATTTTATGGGAAGCGGCAAAAATATTTTTATTCCAGTCTCATGTTGTAGTGTTGTTATTATTTCCCTCTTAGCCAATATGAATCAGTAGAACATCTAAGGGTTTCTCTGTGGATTACCTTTTCTTCAGGACGTCCAGAGTGCCAACCTGAGAACATTTTGTGTTTGCAAGTAGTGATGCAGATTTGCCCTCACTGCAGGTTTTACTGTCCCTCCTCCCATACAGCGCAGACTGAACAATGATCACTCCAGTGTCTTTCACCCACCAGTCCAATGCAAAATTAAAAGCACAGAAATCAGTGAATCTGTTGGAAATAAACTATGAAAAATGTCACATTCTTTGACGTAATATTACCACACATTCAGTCATACCACAGCTGATGTGATCGACGTTGTTCAGGTCCTCACATGTGACGACTGTGTGTGTGAAAAGATCTAAAAAGACAGATGTGTACAGGTTTTTACATTACAAATAAGAAATGAAAAATGTAAGCATCGCGGTACTGGGATAATTGTGTTTACCTCCTTTTGTAAGCACACAACATGCTGCGAGTACTGAAACAGAAGAATCACAAACAGATTTATTTTCTGGATTTTGGTCAATTAGCTTATTGTCACATGTGTGTATATATATATATATATATATATATATATATATGTGTGTGTGTGTGTGTGTGTATACAGGCCACCTCAGGGTCAAAACACCTACAGGTTTGTAATAAACATAAAAATAGATTTGTCATTCTCTTTACTTCTGATACAACAACATAATACAGAAAACATGTGCTTTGGCTTAAAAGACACACAAACACTGAACTGCATGCGCTGTAAAGATTAAAGTGACCCCTGACCCCATGAAAAGAAGCAGCACAAACAGATATAATAATATATTTTTTATTATTAGGCTTCTTTCTTGGTACTCAAGGACATTGTACAGTAAACAGAAAAGTTTGAAAACAACAAATACAAATGAGTAAAAAAGCAAGAAGCAGGTGAAACATTGGACAGTGCATTTGCAGATACAAAGAGAAAGTGGTGCTAAACAAAATAGTTTTGAAGTTGATTTTGAGGAGAGACACTGAGGTGGTGTTTCTGAGTTAGAGCAGAGCGACTGAATGCTGTGCTCCTGATGATGGGTGGAGAGAGCAGTGAATGAGTTCTAAACATCTGACATGTGATGAAAGTAACCTGGTATAAAACAACAGAAAATTAATGAAATAAATCTCATATTGTCTAAACAAATGGGTTAAAGACAAGTGAAGTGTAAAGGGACACCACACTAAATATTATCACTGTAGTTTTGTCACACACTGGAAAAAATGTCCTTCTAAAAACAAGTGTTAAAAAAACACAATTCCCAATGGTATACGTGAAAATTATTTCGTTAAGATTTTGTGAAAACAGATTTTGCAGATCTATTGTCTAATAAAAATGTGTTATTTTACTTCACTTAAACGTTCCTCTTTATGTGATTATGTTTTATTATAAGTGTGATGAGATATTTGGAGTAGAGATGAGAAAAAGACACTTAATACAATTTGGGTTTTTTTTTCCAGTGCATGTGTACAGATTAGATCTTCATACAGCAACTGATTCATGCATAAATTAATGTTGGCCTAAAATGTTTGCACATTACTGTATATAAATCACTTCAGATCTTTTACATGACTATTTCAGATTTTGTCAATGTATACATTCATAGTTAAAGGAATCCCTGCATAATATCTAAATCTAAAAACACTTCATGCTGTGAATCTCCTTTCTGTTTTCATCTGTCAGTTGTATATACTCACATAACGTGGTGCAGAGGCTGCTGTAGAACATAGTTTTAGAAGATCCAGTCAGAGCGAGACTAGTGCTAGAAGGACAATCACACCTGTTTTTAATCTCTTAGTTCAAGAACATACACTTAATTCCTGACATTTATATCTCAATGGGTGTAGTATAAGTCCACATAGACTATGACCAAAGTGCATTAGTCACTGTTTGGTGATGGTGTGGTGCTGTGCCTCTGGTCAGATATTTTCAGACTGTTGACTTAGTCCTGTTATATTTAGCATATGTGCATTTTAGCCTCATTTTACCCTCACCCTGTGTACATATTTTAGTCATTGTTTTGTTTTATTTCCATGTCAATTTTCTTTTTCTCAATTACACCGAAACCTTCAAGAGACTCACAGATGAAGTTGTTCAAGCACTGAAAATAGTATTTATCTGATAAATTACTGCTTGAGTCACACATATGATCCTTGTCGTCTCTTAGAGGTGAAAGTTGAATTAACCCATAAAGACCCAATGCTATTTTTGTGGGATTTTCAAAGTATTTTTTCTCTATATATCGAATCATTCATTTTTTTTAATAATGTATTTTTCAATGGTGGGACCCGGCACAGAAATGTCCACTGTCATAGAAGGAGCTCTGTTGAACAGACCTTTCTCCTCTGCTCTGTGGCTGACCTGGTGCCAACCCCAAGAACCCTGAAGATCTGGGGTGGTGAGGAGGACCCCTCTTGTAAGCGGTGTGGGGTAGCCTCATGTACATTAAACCATATATTGACGGGCTGCATAAAAGCATTGGCAGAGGGGCGGCACAGGTGGAGGCGTGACAAGGTCCTCACTGAAGTTGTGAAATGGGTGGGTCAACTGGGAACCAGAATCAACAACAAGAGGACCCAACCGCACGAAGCAAAATGCTTCGGGAATAAATCAAATGAAATGATACCACATGTGTGTTACCACCTGTGACCCTGTTTGACACCTGTGATGGGCAGCCTCATCCTGCAGCTCTTCTGCTGTTGTAACCAAGAAGTTTCCTCTAAGGGATGGATGGATGGATGGATGGATGGATGGGTGGATGGGTGGATGGGTGGATGGGTGGATGGATGGGTGGATGGATGGATGGATGGATGGATGGATGGATGGATGGGGGATGGGTGGGTGGATGGATGGATGGGTGGATGGGTGGATGGGTGGATGGGTGGATGGATGGATGGATGGGTGGGTGGGTGGATGGATGGGTGGGTGGGTGGATGGATGGATGGATGGATGGATGGATGGATGGATGGATGGATGGATGGATGGATGGATGGATGGATGGGTGGGTGGGTGGATGGATGGATGGATGGGGGATGGGTGGGTGGATGGATGGATGGATGGATGGATGGATGGGTGGATGGATGGATGGATGGATGGATGGATGGATGGATGGATGGATGGATGGATGGGGGATGGGGGGTGGGGGGTGGGTGGGTCAGTCCATCTGTATGTAAATGCTGCCTACCAACATATCACCTCCATCCTCCAGGACCTCCACTGACTCCCTGTCAAACATCGCATCCATTATAAAATCCTGCTGCACACTTTCAAGTCCATCCACAACCTGGCTCCTCCCTACCTTTCTGAACACACAACAATGTGCAATACTTATATTTATTTATTTATTTATTTTATACTACTCATGTGCAATAGCTGTATGTAAACTCATCTCATCCTCCCTGCACCTTATACACTGTGTCACTACGGTTAATGTTGACGCTCTGCACTCCATTATTTTATATGTATGTACATATGTGTATATATATATATATATATATATATATATATATATATATATATATATATATATATATATATATATATATATATATATATATATATTATTGCTTATTTATGATACATTTTACTGTATATTTTGTTATCTTCCACTGTATGTATGATACTATGCTCACTCTTATAGCGAGTTAAAGCCGATCTTCCTCTCCCTAAGTATTTCATTGCATTCTTGACCATGTGTAATTAATGCATATGACAAATAAAGGAAACTTGTAAAATTGCATACTCTTCATAATCTAACTTTTCTTTTTCTTCGCTCTTTCCATTTATTTCATCTCTTTTTTTTTTCTGCCACAGCCACCTGTTTTTATCCATGTAGTTTGTAGTTGTTTTTAGACCTGTTTTTTTTATTTATCTTTTTTTTACTGTTTTTACTCTGTTAAGCGCCTTAAGAGTTGTGAAAAGCGCTGATAAATAACATTTATTATTATTTTTATTATTATTAAGAGTTTCAACAATGTGGATGCTACATACAGCCCCCCCCCCTTTTTTTTTTTTTTCATCTCTTCAATTTCTCTGATGACCTGCACCTACTGTTTGTAATAAAGCATCTTTGATGTTTGCCTCACCTTCATCAACATACAATGAACACATATACACACATAATGATGTTTGGGTGCTTCCACATTATGAATGTAGACGTAGAATAGAACGGTACCTGCAGACCCTGAGTGGCGTGGTCATCATAATCAGCACCTTAGACAAATATTACATGACTTCAGTCTGATGAAACGAGCAAGCAAGATATGGTGATAAGTGATTCAATTCAATAACATGTAACCATGTGTATATTACTTATAGCAAACATACAGAAAAGGGAGGAGACCTTCAATTGTCAGCCCTTGTTTATTAAGGTACTTTTAGGAGATCTATAATTGATTCAGGTTGTATTTGTCTTGTCTCATCATCTGAACCTGCTTTATCCTCACTAGGGTCACAAGGGTTTATGGGCACCTAGTCCAGCTACCATGGGTGAAGGCAGGGTGCACCTTGTATGAGTCACCAGTTTATCTCATCTCATATTTATAAATATGTTGTATAAATGAGCATTAATCCATATATATATATATATATATATATATATATATATATATATATATATATATATATATATATATATATATATATATGGATATGGATATTGTTAAAAAAAGTGAAAATGATTAGATAAAAAGTCAAAACTATCAGATAAAAAGTGAAAATCATGAGAAAAAGGGGTCAAATTGTTAGAAAAAAAGTCAAAATTATTCAATAAAAAGTCAAACTTATCAGTTAAAAAGTGAAAATTGTGAGAAAAAAAGTGAAAATTATGAGATAAAAAGTCAAAAATATTAGATAAAAAGTCAAAATGATCAGATAAAAAGTGAAAGTTATGAGAAAAAACTAATAATTATTAGGTAAAATTCACAGTCACTAAGCACAACCAGAATGAATCCTTATATAACGCGCACTGTGGTTTTTGGAGGAAATTAAAGTCTTTTAAGTGTCCCTTATAATCCAGAAAATACAGTAACCTTTGTTTCCCAAATGCCATGTAATTTACCATCCAAATATATTTAGATATTTAGAAACATCCAAATATTGGTCCACGTCCATAGCGTTCATATGCAATTTTCCGCCCATGCTATGGAAAGAAATGTTTCACACATAATGTTTAAACACAACTCAGGTTTAATATTAAAACACTGAATCACACAGCTTTAAGAGCAGCAATTAGTGCAAACATTTCAGCTTCAGAGACATTGTGGTGTGACATTCAGGTGTTGTTTCCCTTTTCATCATAAGCTATAACTATGTACAGATATTCAGTCTATGTTCATGGTGTTTAAGCGATTTACATGAATTTTATATTGAAATAGCTCAAGATTAAATCATCATTTATTCATAAAAGACACAGTCAACCTTTCAAACTAAAATATCTGAATCCTGAACAGACAAATAAATTAATGTTGTAACCTTTTACATGAAAATACTTATTGATTTACTGATTAATTTATTGTTTTTATGTAGATTTAACCCATAATTGGTGTAAAATTCAGTTTATAAACTTTTCATATGGATGTTCAGAGGCTCCATAGTTACCATGGAAACACTCATGGAGTTAATAACAGTGGATGTTGACACTGGGTTCATGTTCAGTTAATGACAGATTTTTCTGAAAAAGTCACTTTAAAAAAAATTGCCAGTTTTTGATAGAATTAACTTTGAATTGGAGTTTTCCTGAACATCTACATAACTTGTACTTTTTTTTTACTTGTACTTAAGTAGAGCAGTTGAATCAGTACTTCTACTCATATAGAATTCATATTTTTTCACACATTTTTTTTTGACCACCTCTGATCTTTATGGGTTAAATTTATTGCTTCATATGATTACAAAAAAAAAGCCTTTAGCTCTCGGTGCATCTACAAATACTAATGTAAAAGAAGCATTTGAACATGTCTATCACACTATTCACAACAAACATCACATTAATACTTCATCACTGTAGTTATTAAAGTAACATCATTTGTCTCATACATCATAAGGCACAAAAACAGCAGTTTATTTTTTTGCTGTAATAGGCACAATGAAGACATACAATTAAAGATTAAAGAAAACAATTATTCTAATCTTCAAGATAGTGTCATATTGGAGTTCATCCCATTGTGATTTCCTGCAGCAGATCAGCAGGGAAGTAGCCCAGCTTACGTCCAGTGCTGACCTTTAAGTATCCACCTTTCTCATCTCCTTTCTTCACAACAATCTGAAACACAGAGTAGTAGCACACTTTAACAGAGGTGGTCAAAGTACTCATATTCTAAATAGAAGTACAGCTACTGGTGTGAAAAAAAATACTCTGGTAAAAGTAGAAGTACTGATTTAACTCATTTACTTAAGTAAAAGTTAAGAAAAAAAAAAGGACAACTTCTGAATTGTCAAAGTACAAAAGGAACACAATAATACTTATTTAACCAGGAAAAATCTGAAAGGTTTCAACAGTATCGAAAATAAAGCTTTTAAAAGTGAGTTACTGTTGAGATAATGTGTTTGATCAGGTCACAGTTATTCGGTTTTATGGGTATGGACAGGAAATATAGGAAAAAATTGTGTGTGTGTGTGGGGGGGGGGTCACAATTCCAATTAAAAAGTCATGAAATATATATACAAAAGTCAGTCTTCAGTTATTTATTATTGGTATTGTTATTATCCTTATTGTTATTATTTTTATTATTATCATCATTTTTTGTACTATGCACTATATTGCTATAAGATGAATTTAGGTTGTTGGGGAAGTGAAGAAGGGGTAGGATTAAATAAGCTTATGCTTCATCCTACTCCTTTTTGGACATGTCATTGTTATTATTATTATTGTTGTATTGATTATTGTTGCACTTTGCACATGTTCGAAATAAATCATTCAAATCAAATCAAATCAAATTATGAGATGAAAAAAAAGCTATAAATATGAGATAAAAAATGCATAATTTTAAGAGAAAAGTAAATTAAATGTTAAAATTGTGAAATAAAAAGTCAAAATTATGACAAAAAGTCAAAATTGTGAAATAAAAAGTAAAAAATATGGGATTAAAAGTCAAAATTATGAAATAAAAAGTACAAGTTGTGAGAATGTAAAGTCAGATATTTATATAATTGTAAAGAGTATAAAGTCCAGATATTTATGTAAAAATGTAGGGAGTAAAAGTAAAAAGTTGGCAGAAAAATAAATACTCATGTAAAGTACAGATACCTAAACAATCTACTTTAGTACAGTATATTCCAAACCGTACCTGATCTTTCTTCAGTGTAATCTGTCCCATTTCTCTGTTTCCTACAAAGGAACGGGTCACTTTGTAAACTCTTTCAGCTGCACGCACTTTTATGAGGTAGTTGGTGGGGAAGTAGCCGGTTTTATCTCCCATTTTACCCTGAAATTAAACACATTTACATTGAAACCTTAAAAACAGGAATAGTGAAAACATGTTCTAGATTTAAGTACAATATTTTTATTATTATGTCTTAAGAAAACAGGAATCAGATAGTTAAAAAACAGAGATCAGTTTTGGATTCTGCACCTAATAATTAACTAAAAACTAAAAACTGCTGTCAGACCTAAATAAACAAAAATTGTAAGTGTAATTGAAATAAACCTCACCCTCCACCACTCTTCATTGGAGTCATCCAGCACCGTGATCCGATCTCCAGGGCTATAACACAGAACATGGAAAAAGGATGTATAATAATGTATCAAAGGATGTATAATAATGTATAAAAGGATGTATAAAAATGTATAAAAGGATGTATAAAACTAGTATAATAACAGAATACAGAACATTATTTGAATAAGTGAATATTTAGTTATAATGTAGGATGTATAAAATAAGATTTTATTGTGTTAAATTATTATAGACTATCACGATTAGGAGATATTATCATATTAAATACTGTATTTGTAGTAAATATAAAGTGAATATAAATATACTTATAGTTGATTAAACAAATTGCATTGTGTGAGGTGATTTATAAAATAATGTATATATAAATGATTGTAGATGTTTTTGTGTAAAGGATAAATAGATATATATAAAAAAAATAATAATCTGTTAAGTAAAAAGGGTTTTTTACTTCTTCCCACTCCAACAAAGATGTTTTGTTGACCGTAGTGATTGATCTTTTGATGATTTTATGTGCTTGAAATAAACTGAACATTAGATATTCACAATATTTTTTTTCTTACCACTGTCTATGATTAACCCCTTAACACCTGAATTTAAATATAAGTTAAAAAAATTAAGTGTAGATAATTAATTTGACTACAGCATATACAATAGATAGATGTTTTGTTATGCTGTATATTTGTGACAGTAGGTTTTAAAGTGTTAAACTGAACCTTTTGTTGTCAAGGTGTTGCAGTAAACTCCTCATAAGTGCATTTTAACCCAGTAACTCCTGAATTTAAATATAACTGTTAAAAAAGTACATTCAAAATTAATTGGAGATCATTAATTTGACTATAACATATAAAATAGTTGGGATTTTTGGCACTTCCTGTTGACGAAAATAAACGAAACAAACACTGCACCTGTCTGTTAAAAGAACTCTTCTGATTTTTGGATACGTTGCATATTTGCAACAATAGGCATTAAGGGGTTTAAACAAATGTAATTAAAATAAGTTGAAGAATTCAATGAAAATCTAAACTCACTGGAAATCCAGGTCGTCTTTCTCAATGGCCTTAAAGCGGTACAGAGCCATGTAATAGTGGGAATGAGAGAAAGCCTTCGCCTGTCGACAAAACAGCAGCTACATTAAAAACACAACAATATGATCATTAAAGAAACTTAGAAATTAAATAGAGATTTTACACACCTTGTCGTCTGCTTTATCTCCACCTTTCTCTTTTTTGTCATCTGGTTTTCCTGCATGAATGTTAGAAATTGGAGTCAAAAGTGAGTCAGTAATGAAGTTTTCTGTGGGTTATTATCGCTTTATGCTTTTTTTACCTTCTCCTCCTTCCTCATTTTCTTTGGGTTGTTGATTCTCCTCTTCCTCCTCCTCCATCATCACCATCATCTAGAAACAAGACAAAATTCTAACTGTAAATTATATAATGTACAATTTATTTTTATGATTGTAAGTAGGTTATGTTTTTAGGCCTGTGATCGCAATGACGTCAGCCCTTTGTGTTCAAATCTGAACCCCTGAACATGCATGATTATACATAGTTTCGTAAAAGTCGGTAAAGAAATGTGTCTACAGCGCCCCCTTAAAAAGTCAAAATATATTGTACTAGGCCAGATTACACCCAAGTGAAGTTAGAGCTATGAAAATCAGAACACATGTTCACCATATGATGACGAACAAAAAAAACCTTATGATGACCACGCCCATAAACCAACAGGAAGTCCGCCATCTTGGATTGAAATTTGAAAAATTTTGAGTCGTCGTTTTCTCTGTCATCGGAATTTAACGAACTCCTCCCTGGCTGTTGGGTCCAATGAGCTCAAAATGGGTGAACGCAATCTAGATAAGTGGGACTAAAAGTTATCCAAATTTTTTGGAAAAGTTTTTGTGCTACGACGTCGCAAAATTTTAGCAAAAAATTACCACTACATAAATTGCTTCAGCTCGGACATACGAACACCGATTTGGCTGAAATTTGACTCAGACGTCCATCTCCCAGGTCTACATCCATTTAGCTCAAGACATTCTGATTTTGTACTATAGCGCCCCCTAGAAATATACTTTAATTTAAATGGCTGTAGTTCAAACATACAAACACCGATTTGCCTGAAATTTGACTCAGACATCTATCTCCCTGTTCTACACCAGTTTATGAATAGAAATTGCGATTTTGCTCTATAGCGCCCCCTACAAATTTGCCTTTACTAAAATGGCTGTAGTTAGGACATACAAACACCGATTTGGCTGAAATTTGACTCTGACATCTATCTCCCTGTTCTACACCCATTCAACACACACTTCAAATGTCACTCTATAGCGCCCCCTACATATTTATACAAAAGTCTGCATTTCTGGCAGAATATTGTGTCGTGCCCACAGTACGATGTCTTCTCGTCATAGGCTATCGTCATTGGTTGCGCAGGGAGGCGGTCACGAGGGACGGCGAAGACCTTTGAGACTGTTTGTAGTTTTAATTTAGTATTTGCTTTTTTTCTTACTTATATTTAAATTCAGACATTAAGGAGTTAATGTCATTATCACTATTAGTAGTATTTTTTTTTATTTTATTTCTGCTTTTTATTATTTATTTTGGGGAATGTGAAAAAAATACTGAATTGATATTATTAGTAACCTTTTTTTCTATTATTGATTAACATTGGGAATCTGTCGATTATTCTTTTGAACCTTTCAAATGAATGTTCAAGATGTAAATGAACAAAAAATAAATTGAATAAAATCCACAAATTGTTAGTAACACATAAAATACAGATCTATTTGTTATTCGTATGCCATTTTTCTAATTGTAATTTTCCTCAATTCCTTCTGTTGTGATTAAATCTATGTTATTCACTCTGTATTTACTCACATTTTTCTTGTCATTTTCATTCTTTTTGCGTTCCTTGTTTGCCATGATGACCCCGACTCGCAGCGTGTCAAACACAGGGTCGTTCCGGTTCGGGTTGTCTGGTTAATGATCAGGATATATGTGATCAGATGATTAATTCACATATTTGGATCTGAGGGTCAGGGTTTTTGAAATAATTGAAAGCATTATGACTTTTCCAGTTCCTAAAGATCCCAAGTTTTTTTTAGTATTTATTTATTTTTGCTGGAAATGTAATAGAGAAAAATAAGAAATACCATTTTAAATTGTTATAATTGCTTCCAAAAAGACCATTACAAAAAACTGGCTCAAATCTGATTGACCCTGTGAGTTGATTAGACTATTATTGTCATTAACTTCATACAATAAAATGAGAAACCACATCCTCAGTGGCTGTAATAGAGGGAAATCTACTTTATGAAAAGACTGAATCAAGGAGCATTTCTTTATAAAGGGTTGGAGAAAATGACTGGACTATAAACAATACAACATATAATTACTACTGTATGTTATTGAAATATATAGTGTTTAACCAGTGACCCCTAGTGTTGTATTATCTGTTGGTGAAACTACACAAGAGGATTAGGGTCAGTGGCGGGAAAAAATATTAAATTTTTGTATTGCGAGGAGGAAAAAAAATGACAGAATTCTCAGTTTAATTATGAAATTTTGACTTTTTCCCTGACAATTCCCCCCTCAGAATTCTGACTTTTTCCCTCAGAAATCTGTTTAATCTTGGAATTAAGAGTTTATTTCTCAGAATTAGCAGTTTAATCTTGGAATTCTGAATTGTTTTCCTCCATATTCTGAGTTTTCCCCTCTGAATTCTCAGTTTAATCTATTCTTTATAAAACAAATAAAAATAAAGTATTAAAAACAACATCACAAAAATCTGAGTGTTCAAAGTTTCTGGACTCACTTGGATCTGGTTGGTCACTGCTGTAGAGAGGTGAGCTGTAGGCCCTTCTAAAGCCAGGCGGCTGTAGAAAACAGACCAAAAAAAACCACTTAATTTGTTTCTTTAATGCACTGACACATGTAGAGCAGGACTTACAATCTTGCCAAAACACTTCTGGAACTCCACATAGGACTGGCACGAATGGTGGATGTTGGTCTTGCAGTTTTTACACCTCAGAGCAAATTTATTGTTCACTGTCAGACAAACAAAAGGGAAAAACCAAAAGTGTTTATGCAGCGAATTTTAAAAATCACATTCATGAGACAGTGCATCGATAGGGGAGACCGGGGACAGTTGTAACACTCTCAGTTTGATCAGTTAGGAAGGAACAGTGATAATGTCGTCACTATAGTCCATGCCCATTTCCAAAGTGAGGGTAAAAGGGTAAAAGCTCTTTGTTTTGGAGAAGAAAAAATATTTTTTAAATCAGAAAGTAAAAATTTTCACCATAGCCTAAGTGTCCATTGTGTTGCAGATACAGTTGTCTCACTTACATAAGTGTAAGTAGTAGTTTCTGTGGTTTAATTTGATGAAGCTAACACATTGAAGCTAGCTTCAAAGCTAGCACTTAGCTTTGAAATGCTAAAAGGATTAGCTTTTTAATGGTTGCCTGGGTCAAGGATGGTTATAATAGTTCTTAAAGTGTTACCACCATTCTCTTATTACCTCCGCCAAGGAGGTTATGTTTTTGCCTGCGTTTATCTGTTTGTTTGTTTGTTTGTTTGTTTGTCTGTCTGTCTGTTTGTGTTCAAGATAACTCGAAAACTTATGGACGGATTTTGATGAAATTTTCAGGATATGTTGGAAATGTGAACAGGAAGAACTGATTTCATTTTGGTGGTGATCTGGGGTGGGGTGGGGGGGTATCTACCTTGGCGGAGGTCTGCGCTCTCAGAGTGCTTTTCTAGTGTTGAAATGTTACGCTTGTCGTCACAGCTAAAGGAAGTGTGGGTCAGATGTCAGTAATGTGGGCTCATGAAGCCTCTGTAGCCCAGGTAAGGACAGGTACGTTTGACAATCCTGTCTGATTAATGGAGATGACAGTTTACATGGTTAATAGGTTCAAAAGTGATTTATTGATTGTTCCATAAATCTCTGTTTTTTATTTTGTGTTTTATATATTGATTCATTTTATAGTATTTGTTTTTATTATACTTAACTTGCACTTTTTAGTTATTTTTTTTTATCATTATTTTAGTATTCTTAGATTCATCTTGTTCCTTCTTTAAAATTCATTAGTTATTGCATATAATTGTTAGTGTGGATCTTTTTTTAAATATAACAATTTAAGTGTTACAACCATCCCCTAGTAGTGTTAGCACTTACCCTAGTACAGGGGTAGGTTGTAACAACATACCACTTCACTTTGTATTTGACAATAATTGACTTAAACTGTAATGATGTATTAACACACTACCACTGAATGTATTTTATAGAAGATGAATATGGGTACTATTACATATTTAAATCTGAGATCTGCAGCACAAACAACAACTGAGTTACACTCACTCAAACAAAACGTGTTACAATTGTCCCCAGTCTCCCCTATGGCTTTATGACATTTTCTGGTACATACAGACTATCATACGAGCACAGACGTCACAGAATTTGGGTTTCTTGCAGTAGTGGTCCTTGAATTTATGTGGCTTATCATTGACCATGACGACGGGTTCTGGAGGTTCTGGTTCCTTTTCCTCCACTTCCACCTCCTCCTCATAGATGAAATAAACCTGGGGGAGAACAAGTTGGATTGTCATGAAATGTTTCCTAAACAAGGGAAAGAATATAATATAATAATTATACACCTTTAACTGTATATAGCTTAAAAAAAAATAAAAATTAAAAAAAAGCATTGTGTCATTTATTAAAATAACTTATATGTAAATAATCCATGGGTGTAAAATTGTGTCTGAACACTATGGATGTGTCCATACTAATATATGGATGTTTCTAAAATATCCATATTCATTTTGAATGGGAAATTACATGACATTCAGGAAAGTAAAGGTAGATTTTTCCTCAGTTCCACCTCTCAAAGATGTTGTGTCATTGGTGGGAACAGCCTGGCTATCTGTAGTGTTGCTTTCCTCAAGAAAGATTTTGACTAAATATTGTCGTGAACAAACCGTTATCACATAATGAAATCGAGCGGTGACTAAATGTAAATTTTGATCTTGTGGCGATAACTATCATTACTGTATTTTCCAAACTATAAGGCACACTTAAAAGGCTTTAATTTTCTCTAAAAACCACAGAGCACCTTATATATGGATTCTGATTGTGCTTTGTGACTGGGAATTTAGACTTTTTATCTCATAACTTTGACTTTTATCTTATAATTTTCACTTTTTATCTCATAATTTTCACTTTTTATCTCATATTTTTGAATTTGTATCTTATAATTTTGGCTTTTTATGTTATAATTTAGACTTTTTATCATAATTTTGAATTTCTATTTTGTAAATTTCACTTTTTTATCTCATATCTTAGAATTTTTATCTTATAATTTTGACATTTTATCTCATAACTTTCACTTTTTTTTATCTCATATCTTTGAATTTTTATCTTATATCATATTTGATATCTCAAGTATTCGTTGAGTTATAGCATGATATGTCTATGCGGCAGAGGTGGGAATTTCCAGGTCCATCAAGTCAAAGTCCTGCCATGTATTGGTTCAAACCTGTTCATTGAACCAGCCCATTTTGATGAGCACAATGCCTCATCCAGGTAAATGGGATAATTAGTGGAATCACCTGTGTTCAGTGAACAGGTTTGAAGTAATACATGTTAGGACTTTGACTTGATGGACCTGGAAATTCCCACCTCTGCTATGCGGACATGGACACACACACACACACACACACACACACACACACAGTGATTACAATAATGTCTCCCAACAATGGTGGGCGAGATTAATTAATTAATCCTTGTGTTGCAGTGAATCATGAACTTATTTTATGTATCAACCTCACTCATCCAAGTTGGTGGACGGGGCTAATGCAAACCTAGTCAAACCTACTACACTGGGAGTGTCGACTGAGAGTCTAGATTTGTAACCAATAAATAGCACCACCTAGTGTCTGTGAATGAGAGAGAGAGAGAGAGAGAGAGAGAGAGAGAGAGAGAGAGAGAGAGAATTGTTGTTGTTTTATGTGTTTAATGTTATATGTATATACCCATTTAATACATTTGTATGATAACGCTTTGGCAATACTCTAAGGAAATAGTCATGTTAATAAAGCACTCTTTGAATTGTAGAGTGAGAGTGAGAGTGAGAGAGAGAGAGAGAGTCCAAGTGCAGGAGAACCAATCGGATGTTAAGACCCGCCCACTGACTTTGATGGGAGAGGTTGACAGATAAAATAAATTCATGATCCACTGCAACACAAGGACCTTAAAAAAAATTAATTACTACAATGATAATATATGTTGTTTTTGTTTTTGTTTTGTTTTTTACCTAAAATGAAGAGATATTTTTAATGAATTACTGACCCATTTAATGACATCTATTTTATTCCACTTTAATGAAACTTTAATGAAACCTTTAATGATATGTTTATTCATTTTTAGTCCTCCATATTTCAAATGCATTTGAAGTGCTTTGTGTCAGTCACTCTTATCTTGTGTTTCTGACACAGCGATCGTCCTTTGCTCATTAGTCAGGGTTGGTTAATTTATTCTGATGTGGATAAAAGACACAAAGACTAGAGTCAGGGCTCATATTTTTGGCGTTCCTCTCCCAGCTGGTGGCTATTTTAAACTGCTGGGGAATGGAGGGCGAGCGGTTGGGGGTTGATATGGTCCTGTCACTCACGGTGTCTCCATCCTCCTTCACCACGTTGTCAGGAACTGGAGGGTTGTCATGGATATCCAATGAGTTTTTGTCATCTTCCCTGACAGAGAGAAAACACAAAAACCCCCAGTGAGACCAAAGCATGAGTTCACATCATTCACAAGTAGAACTGTGATGAAAATATTCACATCAAAATGGACTTAACACACAGTTATTATACTACTGTTCTCTTATATATTCATGTTTTTTTTTTTTTTTTTTTTTTTTAGAAAATTTATTTTGAAAATTTTAACAAAATAAACAATACAGAGGAAAATATTTTGGCAATTATGTCAAAAACCAAACCATGATAAACATTAAACAGAACTATTCCATATAACACAGTTCCATATCAGTCAGTTCATACCATGACTGTTTTTAATACCTGATCTGCACTAACATGTTTACCTGTAATTCAACTGCTTTTTTTATTATTAGACTGTAATTAACTGCCTTCTCAACCAAAAAATGCAATAAACATGTTGAATTTCATAGTGTTCTGATAGTTACATCTATCTTTATATTCTTTATATTTTGCGTCTAATCAAATCTTAATGTATTTCTTATTTATTTTATTGAAATTTTATAATGTATGTATAATCAGTTTATCTTGTACTTTTGTACTTTTATAATTTTGTGCAATCAAATCTTAATGTATTTATTATTTCACCCTTGTCTTAATTTGCTATATAAATAAAGTTTATTATTATGATGATGATTATGATGATTATGATTATTATGATTATGATGATGATGATTATTATAATAATAATAATAATAATAATAATAATAATAATAATAATAATAATAATAATTATTATTATTATTATTATTATTATTATTATTATTATTATTATTATTATTATTATTATTATTATTATTATTATTATTATTATTATCGCATTTTAAATACATGTGTCTTTGGTTCAAAGCTTAAACACATGTTGTTCAATGAGTGGACATTTTTGTAACTCCATAAAAAATAGGTTCATTGAAAAGATTTCAATCACATTGCTTTTTTGGAATAGAATAGAATAGAATAGAATAGAATAGAATAGAATAGAATAGAAGTACTTTATTCATCCCACAATTTGTAAATTGCTTCTCGACAACAGCAGGATTCAACATATAAATAAAATAAACAGTGAGGTGCACTTCCTACAATGCATTAGTAAATATTCCAGTAGAAAGAACCTTTAAAGTCAATAGATCATAATGTACAGACAGTGTTTAGAAGTAGATCTAATAGATCTGAGAACAATATTCTTTTGAACTCTCTTGTTCATTCTAAGAATTTCACATTTTGACCCCAGACTTATTTTGGAAACTTGAGCCAACCAGCATTTAAGACTTGAGTTTTCTTTATCACTAATACACACGTTAAAATGTAATTAGTTTGATTCCGGGAAGCATTTTACTTGTGGATCAGTGTTATTGGACGGTGTTAAAGATGACCAATCCACAAAATGGACTAAAATAGCAAATGTGTAGAATAAGACAATCACGTAAATATTCAAAGTATTTTACTTGTAGACCAGTGTAACATGTAAAGTTAACCAGTTCCCAAATGAATTTTTTATCCTCTGTATTGTGTCATGTTTTATTCTGCTGCAGACTAGGTTTTTATTTTATAACCATTATGTAATCTATCTCTGTAATCTATTCTTTTTATGACTGTATTTGTATCTGTGTTTTTGTCTGTCGCCTATTGTATTTGTATTTATTTGTATTTTGTGAAGCACTTTGTGACCTCTTTTGTCTGTGTAAATAAACTTTACTAACGTTCTTATGTTTTCATTGAAAATCATACATTTTCCTGTATTTAATTTACTGATCTTAGCGGATGTTCATAAAACCTCTGATTAAAATTGAGGTTTACGATATGAAAAACACAGAAAACTGAAGAAAAAGTCACTTTTTCAATAAAGATATCAATAATTGAATATTTTTAAAAAGTGTCTCTATCAACTGTCATTTATTAAATGTCATGGTTTTTACTGTCCAATCATTGTTGGAGCTAAAATATTGAGTCACCAGTAAAACCCATGAAATTTGGTGGTTTTCAATGTTTTTCCAGTAAAGTACCCCCTGAAAGATACTTTGGTAAGACTTTATAATACCTACACACATTCCACCATGTATTAACCATTTGTTACCCATGTGTAAATTGGTTGTTCATGATGTATTAACCATTTGTTACCATTTGTTAATGTTTATTAATGTATTACTTATACACAATTAATCATAAAGCAGTTGTTCACACAGCTACAAATGATTTGTTCATCGAAAAGAAGAACAGATGCTTTTTTTTCATGATGAATAAACCATTAACAAATGGTTAATACATAATTAATTAATGGGTATTAAGTGGTTAATACATAGTGAATTGTGTGTAGGTATTATAAAGTGTTACTGATACTTTTAAGCCAAGAAACCACAACTCTCACTTAAGCAGTTTGGGTTGAAAAAAATAAATACACTTTTGCAAAATTTCTTTCTGTGACAAAGGTGTCTGTTTATATTAGATTTTTTTTAAACACACAACATATATTTAACTGTATTATTATTTTTTTTTTTTTATTAAAATTAAGTAAATTCTTGTGGAAAATATGACCTGAAAAGTACCTTCTTTCATTGACACTAAACATAAATAAATTGCTTATTAATTAATAAATTAAACTTTTATATGAAATAAAAATGTTAAAATGCTACTAAAGCATAAACGAGATAATTGACAACACAACTATTATATGAATGTATTTATTGTGTTTTATATTACAGCATTATTTCTCATTACTATTTATTTTATATTCAGTACTGACTTATCAAATGTATTTTTCCCCAAAAAATGTCAAGTCCCTTAGGTTTCTTCTAAGAACCCCTGGGGGTGTGCATACCCCACTTTGGAAACCCCTGTTGTAGAAGATAACACTGTTTCCACGTTCACTACGGAGCTTCTGAATGTGTAAATAGGTCATATCTGATGACCGTGAAAAGATGCTAAACTGCATTTTACACCAATTATTTAAATGTTTGAATGAATGTCGTGCATCAGACGATGTTAAACATTTTATGCTAATGTGGCTGATTGGGTTTTTATGGGTTAAATATAGTTGACTGTTAATTGTTAGAAAACATGGAGGACAGTTCCATTGGTTTGTGCAGCTTTGTTTATTTATTTATTTATTTCAGATCTTCATTAGTTACTGCCTCAACAGCAACTATTCTTCCTGGGGTCCTACTGTACAAAACTCATACAACAACATAAATAAAATAATAATAATAATAATAATAATAATAATAATAATAATAATAATAATAATAATAATAATAATAATAATAATAGTAATAATAATAGTAATAATGATAATATTTACAATAATAATGATAATATTTACAATAATAATAATAATAATAATAATAATAATAATAATAATAATAATAATAATAATAATAATAATAATAATAATAGTTAATAACAAAATACACCAAAAAATAACATTTTTTAAAAAGAAAAGAAATTACAATAAACAAAAACAATAATCAAACTGTATGATCAGGATGATACTCACTGGTCCATAGTTGACTGAAGACAACGACAGCCTCACCTAAAAGAGATCAGAGGAACTTTTTTTTTTTATGCTTGTATTGAGAAAACACAGGTTTCAATACAAATTCATTCATATTTCTGCAAATATTTATTATTACTATAGTTATGTTTATACCTTAGTGTGTGACAAAAGAAATAAGCATTAATTTTATTACTTCCGTGAAGGAAGTTATGTTTTACCTCGTTTGTTTCTTTTTAAAATATTTCTTTTATTTATTTCTTTTATTTATTTATTTCAGATCCTGTGTCCTACTGTACAAAACCCATTCAACAACAACTAAAATATGATAATGATAATGATGATGATGATAATAATAATTACAATAAACAAAAACAATAAACAAGACTAACTATCCTAAATAAAAACAAATAAACAATCAAACTTATCACACTGGGGAATAAAAATAACTAATTACACTGGTATACAAGTAAAATACTTCCAGAATACAACTAATTAAATGTTCCCACGTGTGTGTGTTACTGAATATTTTGGTCACTTTTGTTCACTTTGTTGATTATTTTGATCATTTCTGGTCATCTTTAACACCGTCCAATAACACTGGTCTACAAGTAAAACACTTCCAGAATAAAACTAATTAAATGTTCCCAAGTGTGTGTGTTACTGATAAAGAAAAGTCAAGTCTTAAATGCTGGTTGGCTCAAGTTTCCAAGATAAGTTTGGGGTCAAAATGTGAAATTCTTACAACAATAGAATAAGTTTTAGTCTAAATGAATATTGGTGTCAGATCTATTTTAAAACACTGTCTGCACATTATGATCCATTCACTTTAGAAGTTCTTTCTAGTGGAATATTTACTAATTCATTATATACATGTACATAAACCAGCATATATGTGGAATAACACACCATCATATATATTAAAAACATGAACTAACCAACACTAAAGTCATTTGTTTTCTGATTCATCTTAGATTTAACACATTTAATGTCTGACGCAGATACTTTGTAAAATAAAAATAAAAAGTAGACCAGTGTAATCATTGTTTATTTTTATTGCACAGCTATATATCCCACACTACATGTCTTGATTTAAACTTATGCACTTTTGTGTTTTTTCCTGTATGGTCTCTGTATCTATAAAAATGAAGACCACCATAAAATATTTTCTGATGATCATAAATAAAGGTTGTATTAACAGTTCAAATCTTTATATTTCATGAGTTTATGTACACTTTCCATAACTTCCCGTACCACTGCTGAATGAAATAAAACAAAGCAGCTAAGGACTTTAACAGGCGTATTTATTTATTTATCATTATTATTATTATTATTATTATTATAAAAATGAATAGTAATAGATGTATGCACGTATACACATACATAAATGCATCATTTAACTTGACAGTTACGCCTAAATCCATGAAACATATCAGGAAAACACATGCTAATAATTATAATTAATTATTATTTTTCTCATGTTAAAACCTTTACAGCAGAATATTCATAAACGACTAAAACAGAAATATTGGACGTCAGAGGTGGAGCATGGAGCCGTGCAGTCATATGTACACTTGTCTGCTTGGCTCAAACTATTCTAGGGATGTGAAATTCAATCTCATCACTGCTAAATTTGGACGTCTCTGCCAGTAAAGAAAGAGGAAGAGGGAAAAAAAATCAACAAAATGCAAAGAGCACTTGAAAGTAGTGAAGGAAAATATGCATCAAAAATGTTTGTGTTTTTTATGGAGCTTTATAATACACGACTGCCACTAGTGTATTATATACTGAAGAAGATTTGTGAAGGAATGTGAGTATTTTCTGCAGAGGTGGTCAAAGTACTCACATTCTGTACTGAAGTAGAAGTACAGTTACTGGTGTGGAAAAATACTAGAAGTAGAAGTACTGATTCAACTCCTTTAGTGAAGTAAAAGTAAAAAAGGACAACTTCTCAATTGTAATAAAGTAAAAAGTAAAACTGCATTTTTTTTGCTATGGATGAAATAATATGTATTTAATCAGGAAAAAACTGAAAAATGTCAAAAATATTCAAAAATAAAGCCTTTAAAACTGAGTTACTGTGTAGATGATATGTTTTATTGGGTCATTTTACTCAATTTAGTGGATATGGACAGGACATTTAGGAAAAATTCAAAAGTTATAAATAGGTGATAAAATAAAAATCTAAATGGTGACGTAAAAATTCTAAATTATGAGGGAAAAATTCTGAATTATGAGAATAAACATCAAAATTATGACAGAAAAATGTTTGAATTATGAGATAAAAAGTCAAAATTATGAGATAGTAAGCCACAATATAATTTCTTATTTTTCACATCTGTTTAGTTTGAAAAAGTATTGGGTCTATTCTGAGAATATAAAGAGTATAAAGTACTAATATTTATACAAAAATGTAGGGAGTAAAAGTAAAAAGTTGCCAGAAAAATAAATACTCAAGTAAAGTACAGATGAGAGGTGGAAGTATCTAAGTAAAAGTACTTCACTACTGTACTTAAGTCGATTTTTTTAGGTATCTGTACTCTACAAACCAGACAGAATGTTAAAATGCTAAAATATTAATGTTTCAGAGGGAAAATCAGAGTGAAATTGTGACTTTCTATATCACAATTATGACTCCTTAAATCAATTTTGCCATTTTATCTCATAATTTCAGCTCTTTTTCTCAAAATGATGCATTTTCTATCACATATTTATGACTTTATCTCATAATTTAGATTTTTTTTATCTCACAATTTGGACTTTTTATCATAATTATGCATTTTTAGATCATATTTATGACTTTTAAAATCTCATAATGATGACCTTTTTTTTTTATCTCAATTGTGATTTTTTCCCCCCATTTTTCTCACATTTCCTGTCCGTACCAACAAACCTGAGTAACTGTGACCCGACCAGACAGATTTTTATACAGTATTTCACTTTTAAGGGCTTTTTTTTTTATCTTTCCTGGTTACATTACAAAAAAATAAATGGTTTCAAGGGAAAATGTATAGCATAATAAAACTTTATTTCATACTTTTGATTTTGACATGATTTTGACTGTCATAATTATGCATTTCTTATCTCATATTTGACTTTTTTATGTCATAATTAAAACTTTTTATCTCAGTTGTGCCATTTTACCTCATAATGTTGACTCTTTTTCTCATAAATATGCATTTCTTATCTCATATTTATGACTTTTTTGTCATAATTTTGAGTTTTTACTTCATAATTATGCATTTTTTGGTATCATATTCACAACTTTTTATCTCATAATAATGACTTTTATCATAACTGTGACTTTATTTTTCATTTTTCCAAAATTTCTTGTCCATGCCCACAAAACTGAGTAACTGTGACCTGATCAAACACATTTTCTACACAGTAACTCACTTTTAAAGGCTTTATTTTTCGGTACTTTTGAAACTTTTATGATTTTTCCTACTTAAATAAGTATTATTTCATCCATGAGAGGAAAAAAAATACAGTTTTAATTTTTACTTTATTCCAATTGAGAAGTTGTATTTTTTTTTTTTACTTTTACTTCAGTAAAGGAGTTGAATCAGTACTTCTACTTTTACCAGAATATTTTCTCACAACTTCTACTTAAGAACAGAATGGAAGTACTTTTACCACTTCTGGTACAGATACCTAAAATGTTTTACTTAAGTACAGTAAAGGAAGTACTTTTACTTAGTTACTTCCACCTCTGATTTTCAAAAGTGGATCATACCTGCTGTCAATGAGGAGAAGAAACGACCAGTCTGTTGTGTTGGTGAATCCCTGTAGAGGAATCTGCAGCGTTGTTATCAGTAGACAACAGTCCAACAAAACCAATCAACCTACGTCTTCACTTCAGGCCCTTTAGATTAAGTGTCATCTCACACACACACACACACACACACACATACACACACACACACACACACACACTCTGGATTACTTCCTCTATTCCCTCTGTAGTTCTTTTAGCAGTTTTCTCTCGTGGCTCCAGCGCTGAACTCATCTATAGTTGTGTGTGAGTGTGTGTGTTTTCTATAGATGTGTGTGTGTGTGTGTGTGTGTGTGTGTCAGACTAAGCACTCATGTGTCACAGTGACTGTTTGCGACAGCTGGGGACCGTGGATTGAGCACCGATGACGAGGGGAAATCAGATCCACACATACAGATGCACTGCTCTTTTTTTTTCTTGACCCATTTGTTCACACATACATTGACTTTGTTGTTGTTTTTTATATATAAATATAACTCATACATCAGTAATTGTGTAAAATGTACAATTTTGGGAGGTTTACATACTTTGTGTGTTGAAGTAAAAAGACCATCTACAGTATTATATGTCAAGTTTTAGATCTTGACACTGTCCTTAAATGGCTTTGAGTGTGAGGCATAGAACTCATTTCTTTGTATAAGTAGGAAGAGCTGGGAAGTAACTAAGTAGAAGTACTTTGTTACTGTACTTAAGTAGATGTTGTTTTTTTTTTTTTACATATCTGTACTGGACAGAGGTGGGAAGTAACTAAGTATAAGTTTCAAGTTTTATTTATTTGATTGTACATGTACATTGGCAGTGAAATGAAAGTGATGTTGGCAGATGTGCAAAGAATACAGATATTAATATTATATAATAATGTTAAAAATACTATAGGTAAAAAGAAAAAGTAAGGATAGGATAGATGTAAATAAATGTTATTTAAACTGTACAGGTAAGTATGGTTAAAAGGAAAATAAAAAAGAATAAATACAACACCTATGTACAAATAAACAAGTATACATGTAGACAGAGTTAAAAAAAAAAACAAAAAAACAAAATACAGGTAAGAACAAGTAAAGTGACCTGTGAGTGATGGGTAGAGGATGTAGACTGAGGTGGTGTTGTACAGCCCTTTATGACGGGGAGGGGGGGTTGAACACCAGCTGATGATTTTTATTCACTGATTATTTTTTTTTTTATTATTTTTGAAATGTACTTACATTTTTTGTTTGTTTTTTTACACTGAAATTAAATATCTGATTTTTTTGCATATTAATTTATTCCAGCTGAATTTTTGCATTTGAAGTTTTTGCAGAATTACGAGCACAGTTGAATTCAGATATTTAATTTCAGTGCAAAAAAAATCAGCATTAAAAAAAAATCCAATGGCTTTTAAAGTTTTAAGTCAGGAATATTTGCTTCCATCAATTTTACTTTAATTCTGTCCTATTTATATTTACTTGCTTAGTATTTTTTTTATATGCAGCTGTATTTAAACGTGCTTGGCATTGGATCTGGTGTTTTTCTTTCAACTGCGAAAAATTATGTTATTTGAGAAATGATTAATAACATAAAACCACAGTATTCACATTAGATAGCAGTAATTCCCTGTCGTGAATGATTTAATGTTGTCCTTGTGTGGTCTTTATACATGCAGAGCTGGCAGGTGCACATGATTCATTGCAATGAGCTGCAGACAGACATGCATCCTGGGCCTGTTATTATTCTCACATTATCATGTCCTCTATCAAGGATCCGCACAGTCTGTCTGGGAGCACTACAAAGGTCCCGGTGCATGTCGGGTACAATACTCCCAGAGCGCCTACTGCGCATGCTCAGCAGAAAACTCCATTTTTTTGCTCGGAATCCGTAAGAAAAAAAAAAAACACTGAGCAACTGTGAATTTGGGATTACTTGGGTCGTTATGGTGGTTGAATACATCTTAACGCAAGACGGTTTATCACAACAGAGACCAAAGCGGCAGTTGGATTATTGTGCACCTGGAGCTACACATCCTTCAGTCTTGTCGGGACTCTCAAGAATCAAGTAAATTTAAGTCAGTTCGCTCTGCTAGCTTAGCTCCTAGCATTAGCCCCCGAGATCCCAGGCGCAGTAAAATGAAGCGTTATTGCCCTTTGTTTTTAAATCGGACTGGCAGACGTTGCATAAACGCTCAGAGCTAATTATTTGCGCTAGTGCTTGGATTTTATGAAGGGGTGTTTTGTCTTAGGGTAATTTCTAAAAGTAGCATCGCAAAACACTCTCTGGCTAGTTCGTTAGCCAGCCAGCTAACTCTTGATTCTCCCGCGAGCCTGAAAAGCCAAGAGTCCAAAACTTCGCCAACACGGAGAGCTGGACGGGGGAGAAAGCTGGAAAGGTCCCACTAACATTACCGCTGGCTGAAGACTACCAGCTAGTGAGTGTAAGCCAATGGTGAAATCTGTGAAAATAGTCACGGTGGAGTAGTTTTGTTCATGGAGTGTTTCTTTTTTATCCCGGACAAGATGCAGGAGTTTTGCTTCGGAGTGTTTTGTGCGCCTGACAGCTGTCACGACAACATAATACAAAGTAACGTTAGGATAGCCAGCTAGCTTAGCCGTTAGCTTAGCTGTTAGCCTGCCGTGCATACGTAATGTAAAAACCCTGAGCTTGTGAGTAAACGTTCCGAGCAGCGATGTTAATTTTCACCACGGGATTTCCTTCAAGATAATGTTTTACGCTCCTTTTGTTTGATTGTTTGCCGGTTAGTTGCTTATTGCGAAGGCAACTGCGTGTATCCTAGCTGACCTAAACATGCAGTTAACCACGGGCCTATCCAAACACACCCTCCTACTTAAAAGTAGAGTCTGCTTGCTCTGAAGTTGTATTCTTATTGTAATATAATGACTTTTAAGTAATTATGTTAGGGGATTATTTTGTTGAAAACGGCTGTTGGTCATCCGAGGTCTTCTTGTCATATTACATAATCCACCTCCACCTCTCTTTGCAGGCTCTCCATCTGCATGTAAGGTCTGGCTCTAATGTGAGCTAAGCAAACAAAACTGCTGGAGTCTTCTTCCGAGTTGAGAGACTGCCTAGTAGCTGGGGACAACCCAGGTGTTTGGGCAGAAAGTCAGGTTTTGCTGGCAGTCTGTGTGCTTCTAACCCACCAGCATGTACAGTGGA
The DNA here is from genome assembly GCA_020466265.1 of Siphamia tubifer. Lineage (NCBI taxonomy): Eukaryota > Metazoa > Chordata > Actinopteri > Kurtiformes > Apogonidae > Siphamia > Siphamia tubifer. The sequence goes on along the minus strand of CM035789.1, from coordinate 9,297,894 downwards.
CAGTGGATACCCTAGCCAAAACACATCCTGGCTTCCCAAAGATGACAAGGTAGGCATATCGCTTATGATATCTTGACATTAAATAAACTGTGTTCTTCTGTCATGTCTGTACCCAGCTCCTTATGACTTCAAAACACAGAAGCAACATTCTGCAGCAGTGTTGGTTACATTTATTAATTCTTATTAGCTTTTATATGCAAGAAGCAATCAGCAGAAAAATAAATGTCTGGAACAAAACAGTGACTCATCAATGATTCCTTCAAACCGTGGCTGCTTTCTGCATGGTACCTAAGCTATATTTTGATCATGTTTGATGCCTGAAGTTAGTATTTGGTGTTATGTAATCAGATAAATTTGGTTCACACATGAAAGTTACTTTAAATAGCTATGTTTGGCTGGGTCCAAATGTTTCACTAATAATCACAATCGTAGTACAGTCAGATTAATAATGCCTCATATGACTATCTCCATGTTTTTTCAGCTTGAATAGGATTCAGTTGGAAAATAGCACCTCATAATCACATATGTGCTTACTGCAGTTGTGTCAAATAAACACATTTTTGCTCTCTGTGGTACACAGGACTACATGGTTTAGTAAAGGCAGAAATAACATTTGCAATATGAATCAATTTGCATGATTTCCAAGGAAATAATAATAAACTTTATTTATATAGCACTTTTTAAGAGCATAAAAGTCATAAGGTGTTTTACAGAAGGAATATAGGCATAAAACACATACAACAGCATAAAAAGTATAAAACATACAGTAAAAGCAGGAAACAACATAATGGGTAGACACAGACTTGCAATGGTAAAAACAACAATTCAAACAAAGGTCAGTCTAAACAAATGGGTCTTCAGCTGGTTTTTAAAATGTATTTAATTTAGTGGTGGAGATTCACAGAGTGGGTACCCCAACCCCAAAGGTGCAGTCAACTTTGAATTTAAGCTTACAACTAGGAATCACCAACAGGCCCTGATCAGAGGACCTCAGAAACCTGCTGGTGACATATGGCCGCAGCATATCTGTAATGTAGGCCGGAGCCTGTGCATGCAGAGCTCTGTAAGTGACCATGAGAACTTTAAACTGGATTCTAAATTTGATGGGTAGCCAGTGGAGAGCAGTTAAAATAGGGGTGTCATGGGACCTTTTGGGAGACCTGGTCAACAGCCTGGCAGCAGCATTTTGGATCACTTGTAGGCGTTCCAAAGATGATTTGCTGAGGCAAGTAAAAAGCATGTTACAATAATCCAGACGTGATGACACAAATGTATAGATTAACATTTCCATCATTGCTGGGGTTACAATAGGCCTAAGTTTGTGTATATCCCTCAACTGAAGAAAGCATGAACGAGTCAAACATTTGACATGCTGGTCCAGAGACCAGTTCTGGCCCACAGTGACGCCAAGAATTTTAACCGTTGGTGTAAGAAAACCTAAATGATCTTTGATCTTAGCAACAAGACTTGGAGGGGCAGAAATAAGTAGTTCAGTTTTGTCAGAATTTAGTTGTGAGAAATTATTAGCCAACCAGTGTTTTATGGCTGTCACTCAGAACTGACAGTGAGGGGTGTAAATGAGGAATAAAGCTGAATGTCGTCAGCATAACAATAAGAGACCCCTTTAAACTGTTTAATTATTTGCCCAAGAAGAAGCAAATGGAGGGAAAGTAGAACTGGACCAAGAACTGAACCTTGGAGCACACCACAGTGGAGGGTTTCAGATGAGGGGGTGAAGTTTCCAACAGATACAGCGCAACTCCTGTTAGAGAGGTAGGAGGAGAACCACTGCAGGGCTGACCCAGACACACCCACCCACTGCTCAAGTCTCTTTAACATTATACAGTGGTCTACTGTATATTGAAAAATAAATTATTACTAATGATTATTGACAGTTTATTTCCTCCAAAGTTATACAGATTTTTCAAAAGTACCTTTAATTTTTCATGTTTTGCATTGTACACAGGCTTCCCACAGTCAGGAAAACATGAAAAAGCACATTTTCCAGGCACAGAAAAGTAATGAAATTAAGTTAAGCCATCTTACATTTCTGGTGAAGCCATGAAATTCAGGTTAGTAGGAATACACGATACAGAATGTTTGAGTACCATCACATCTTGGGGTAAGGACTGTTTTTAATTTGGTAATGCAATTTAAATTGAGTTCACTTCACCTTCACATTTGCAAGTCTGTTACAGGTCTTTAGGAAATCTGAAGTCCAATTTTAAAATACTTTAAAATGTCTTTAAACTAGGTTACTTTATAAAGTTAAAATAATGAGGGGAATAAATTATTCTTTTTGTGTAACTTTTTTTTTTGCCTAAATGGATCGGCAAAAAGATGAAAAATTTCCTAAAATAAAACTGGCACGGCAGGTTTACATGGATTAATAATTTGCTCTTGCTATTATTTTCAAGGTGCTGGCAGGCCTTAGCAACAAAATGATGGGAGGCAGTGAGACTGTCAGTGGGGACAAGGATGGGGTCCACACCACTGCAATACATGTCCCCATCGGCTGGCAGAGGCGAGTGGAAGACGGACAGGTGATCTATGTCAGGTGCGTTGGTCCCCTCTTATTAGAAAGGACATGCAAAAAATAAAGGTATTTGATGGTTATTGACATGGAATTAAAGTGCAATTTACTAACATGTTTGAATGATACAACAGTCAGTAGCTTTTTTTTTTTTAACCTTGAAAGCTGATATGTATGACATTTACGATGAAACACCTCATGATATGTGGGTATCAGCCAGGAGCTACCCCCAACACAGTTGAATGGAAACACAACTCATCACTTGGTGCAATAATATCATGTGGCAGCTCTTCATCTGTATTTATAACCTGTAGTAATTTAAGTCACGATCTGGGTCAAGTTAGCAAAGCACTGGAAATAAAAGTTTCAGGCCTCTATAGAATACATGATGTGATTTTCCTTTTTCACTACCAGTTAAAGTTAGACGTAGATTCAGGCTCACAGCTTATCTATTTTGTGTTGACTTCTTCCTATAGTCCCAGTGGCACTTTGCTGTCTTCTCTGGATGAGGTCAAGACCTATCTGTTGACTGATGGCACTTGCAAATGTGGTCTGGAGTGTCCACTTGTCCTTCACAAGGTAACGCAAAACATTGGTTGGTTGTTTGTTGTGGTAAGGCCAGGTGTTGCGGAGGGAAAAAGGGATTTTCCATATTCCCTGTCCCTAGTTTTCACCTGTGATTAATCTGTTGATTGAATTTTTGCTTTACGAAATGCATAATCAAATATCAATAGCTGCTTTACTCAATCTTTCTCTATATGAACACAGTCACCAGAAGCAGTCTAAGGATATGTGTTAGTTATGCCTGGACTGACACCAATGCTGACATGTAAAAATATATTGATACTAATTTTGAATTCCTCTTGTTTATTTAGTATTTATTATTTATTTCTAATGCACTGCCAATTACATAAAGGGACTTTAACAATAGAAAATTAAGTGAACAGTTTAAAGTGTTTCGGCCCTTTGTAATTTCATTGTTGAATGAGCACAGGTGTAGTGACATAAATATAAGCAATAACCTTAACCTATTATAGCAGATAATAATTATATGGACTGTGTGTACATTGGGATGTGTAAAATCCAGATACAGAATTTTTAATAAAGCCAGTTAACTCGAAACATCACACACTGTCATCAGTACAGTTCTATTCCATTTGCAATGTTAGTTGACACTTCTGTGCATCCCTATTCAAATAACCTTTATTTTTCTGAAGTAAATTTGGGAATTTTGTCAGTGGGTTTCTTGAACGCCCATGTACCTATAAATAGCAGAATTTTTCCCCAGTGATTTCTACATGTTTAATATATCCAGGAAATTGAAATCTGAGCTAGAAATTTTAACACAAAACAATATTCTGTTCCCTCAAGTGTTAAAAAAATTATTTAACTGCGCAATTGTAACATTTTTCTATTGGTAATCTTGACTGTCTTAGATTTCACTGGCCATTCTGCAGATGGTCTCTTTGCACATTCTGTCTAATCCTCTTTTGTGTTTTAATCTGCAGGTTTTCAACTTCACCTTGGGAGTGAAGGTGCACCAGTACAGCCAACCATTAGGCAAAGCTGAGCAGGACATGACCAAACTTTGTAACCACCGCAGGAAAGTGGTAGCAATGGCGGCTCTGTGTCGAAGTATGCAGGCCTCACAGTTGCCCTTTGCAAACCTTCATCACGCAGGTAAATATTAACCTAATTTTTTATTATTTTTCTCTTTGGGGATTTTTAAAATTTTGCTTGATGGTGCATTGGAGGCTGGGATAGGAATGCCCCTTCCCTGCTACTATAAATGAGAGCATTTTACCATCAAAGTTCTCCCACTCATGAGTTATGACAAATTATTAATAATAAATATAAGTGAGGAGGATGAATGTAAGTTTTAACAGTGACTGTATAGACAAAACTGTCAAAATTTGTTTTGGTTTATACTATTAATAGTTTAAACTTTATTTGGTTAGGTTGTAAATTATTGAAAATCAAGGTTGATTTTGTCCTCTTACTTTGAAGTGCATTCTATATTTTATTGTCTGCTGAAAGGCCATCATATATGGTAGGAAGTGCATGAAGCCTAGCAACGGTGATAGATAACATACTCTTTCTGGTCACTTTAAGTACACCCCACTAGTACCAGGTGTCCCTTTTTATAAAGGAACTGGTGTGTGGGTATACTACAGCAACATACATGCATCAAGGGTAAACAAAAGAGATGCTCTTGTGTATACCCTTTTTGTAAGAAGTGGTATTTTGAGTTACTGTCCGCTTAAAGCTGTCTAGTCATTCTGGTTTGACCTCTGGCATCAACAAGCCAGTTTCACCCACTGGATATTTTCTCTTGATTGGATCATTGTCTTTAAGCCCAACGAGATGATTGTGCATTAAAACCCCAGTGGATCAGCCATTTTTGAAATACTCAGATCAGCCTTTTTGATATGGAACTGTGCCACATTCAGTTCAGTTAAATCACCTTTGTGCCCCATTGCGATGCTCGGTTTCAACATAACAAGACTGTCTTGACTGTGTTTTTAACAAGATAGATATTTGTATTCACAAGCAGTTGAACAGATAAATCTACCGGTAATTAAATGAATATTAAGCCAACTATGACGAACCAAAAATGAGTATTTGACAAAGATTTGTTTGAAATTTATTGGAATCAATCGCATGCCACCATGAGCAGTGGTCAGTCAACAGCTTGATACTAAAATGATCTTTATGTGTAATTTCAGAGCTTGGTATTGGAGGGGACAACCGCGATCCAAAGAGAGTACATGGGGAGAGGGAAGAAGAGGACCGTGGCGTTTACCATCCCAAACTCCATCCAGTCCCATCTCGACCCCACAACAACCTCCACTCAAACCCCTGCACCAGTCCTAAATCATCACACCAGTTTGTTTATCCTCACAATGGATCTTCTCCCATCCTTCACACAAGCACCAACTCCCATCATTCCTTTGATTCTTTAAGAAGACTTCACCATCCTCCTCCTCTCCCTGCCTCCTCTTCTTCCAGCGCATCATTCCCAGCTTATAGCGTTACCCAGCGGTCACCTCATACGCCCACACCTCAGAACTCCTGTCAAAGAACGCCCAAAACTCCAGAGACACCTGGTTCTCCTCGGCTAGGGCCCCTCTCGCCTCCCCCCTCTTCACCTTTGACTCTAGTTGGAGGAGGAAGAGCACAGACTCATCATCCTCATGGCGTCATTGTGGGAGGCTCCCCCTTATCTCCACCTCCCTCCCTCTCCCCCTCTGTTCACAACGTGAACTGTGTGTCTCCTCACCAGCGATCCCGTCACCCGTCAGCCTCTCCTTCCTCTCTTTCTGAGCAGGGGGTAGGCTCGTCTGTAACAGCAGAAGGTGGAGGACTGATGGGAAGAAGGAAATCCACCTCTTCCTCTCCACGCTCCCCTCTCCCCGGTGGCTCCCCTACCCCAAACCCACACTTCCCCAAGTATAAACTGGAGGACATCTTGGAGCAGTTTAAGAACTCAGGCAACAGCAGCACTAATAACTACCACCACCTAATCCCTTCTAACCCCACTTTACTGACCAACCAAAGCAGTAACATCCCCCACGCTCTCTCCCAGAAGCCCGCAAATAGTCCCCTGACTCCAACACCCAACCCAGGCCCAGCAGGATTTGGGGTAAACTCAGCAGGGCCCTCAAGTTTACCTCGGGGGCCATTTCTGAACCACCATCACAGCCATCAGAGCAGGCTGCCACACCCAACCTCTTTTCCTGCTAGTAGCCTGCTCTCTGCAGCTGCCAAGGCTCAGCTGGCTAACCAGATAACCCAGGGACAGAGTTCAAATATTGTCAGCAACCCGGTGAGCTTGGCCTCGCCTTTGGAAGTCTTGAAAGAGGCACAGCAGCAGTCATCGAAGGTAACAAACAGCACTTTACATAATAACCACCCTCCCTCCTCCATCGCTTCTACTAGGCCTCCCCATCCTTCCTTTGCAGCGGCCTCTTCCATCCTCTTTCACCCGTCCCACTCTCTAGCCCAGTCTCTGGCTTCCACTCTGCCCCACCTGCCTCCCACAGTGGAGCGCAGTGCTTCGCACCGCAAGAGGCAACGACGGTCTCCTACAGTTCTCAGCATGTTACGAGACACCCAGCAGCTGGCTAATGGGCCGAGGAAGACGCCACCAGGAGATGCTTCTGCTACTATTATCAACCTTTCCTCCTCTTCCTCCCCATCCATCCCCTCCTCCCCACGTTCTTCTTCCTCTACCTCAGCTGTGCAGAACCAGAATGCTGCCATATTAGAAAACCATCATCTGCTCCCTGGGCAGATGCCGAGGCTTCCAGCTCCCCGACAGACAGCACACCTCTCCAGGCCTCTGAGACAAAGTGAGGCTTTGGATTTCACTACAGGCCTGACAACAACCATTGTCCCTCCTCTTGGCTTGGATCCTCCAACCCAACCCCTGTCTGCGCTGTTACACCTGCTCAGTGTGCAGAATGCCTCTGCCTCAGCGTCTGTTGAAGGAGGCGGAGACACTAATAAACAAAGCCCCAGACTGTCGCCCTCTTCACCCGCCTCTCATTCTAATATGAGGCACCCACACACTCGGTCACCGTGCCGAACCAGTAACACTAATACTGTAGTGTCTGCACCACTGCAGCTTTCTCCTCCTCCCAATTCCTCCCAATTCAGATCATTGCAGTCTCAATCACAGCCACAGTCTACTAAATCAAGTCCTCAGCAGCGACATTCTCCTTCTACAGTGCAATCCAACTCCAATTTAGCTTTACACTGCAGCAGCCCATCTCGGCCAATGTCACCAGCTCCTTCAGTACACCCTTTCTCCCAGGCTCCTCTGCAGGAATCTTCACCGCACAACACTGTGGCACCTGAGAATAGCAGTAACAGCATATCAACATCAGAGGACCCGAGTCATTCTCATAGCAGTGTTTCTATGGCAATATCCACCTCCCCAAAGCCGCTCGATCTTAGCAACCATGTCCTGGCACTGCTTGCAGCGTCGTCCACTGTGCCCCAGACACAGGGGGAAGGCAACTCCTCTGATCATTCCACTGATGTGGTGTTATCATCCCAAGAGAATCACACTGCAGGTGAGGACATATTTTTGAACTGATGTGTTGTACTTAACAATACTTTACAATGTTCTTGTAAAGCTATCATCTCTACTTCCCGTGACTTGTCTCTACATCCCTCTAATGTGTCCATTCTGTACTGATTACAATTACATGTATTGGCCACATCATGGTTCATACTATACCCTGTGCACTTTCCAGCCTCCCATATTCTGTACAGGTTCGGCATACTGAAGTAGACAGTAAAACAAACTTAAACAGATACTTGGCTGGAGTAAATTCCAAAGTTTACAGTGAAATACAATTGTTGACAGACCAATTATATATCCTGTCCAAATGTTTAACATAAATTAGGAGCTTAAGGCCCAATCTCATTTCTATTTCTTACCCCTACCCCTTACTCCTTCAATCAGACCTAGAAGGGGTAGAGCTTGAAAAGCAACCCCTATGAATTGGGACACCCCTTCAACACTCACCTACGTCATCAGTTCACTCTGCCAGTTGTTACATAACCAAAAACAAAAGCTTTAACCAGAAGTAAACAAAAATCTCTGCTGCTGTGGTTGTTGCGTTCTCCTGGGCTGTGCCGATATTTTTTTACCAATGTCTGTTGAATTGGAGAAGTGCTATGCATCAACCCATTACTCCACGTTTATGTAAACAGTGTGTTTTTTTTTTTGTTTTTTTTTTCAAGTGCGTTTTATGGAAAAAATTAGCAGGACACATTGCGACAATGTCAAACTTCATACAACAGTTACCACAACTTTAAAATCGTCAATTACAGCAAAAATACATTTGTGTACTGCTTTCGTAGATACCACCATTTTTAAAAGGATTTGCATTGTATTCTGGGAAATTTCTCGTACCACTCCGTTTGTAGCCTGCCTCTGGAAAATCTCTGTTTGAAGGGGTATGAAGCCCTTCCACCTACCCAACTGCCTTAACGTGAATTAAGACACCCCTACCCTTACACATGTACGTGCAAAACGGAGAGGAAGGGGTGAAATGGGATTCAGCCTAAGTATTTGGAAAAGTCATTGTTGTACTAAAGTGTTTTACTGATATGTAATTCAGCTTAATGAGGTGAATAAATTGGTCAATCTCTTTTTTTTCCAGTGTCGGATGAGCCTGTGTGTTTGGACCCAAAGGTTTCTACAGTGACCAAACCGACATCAACCACCAGCCCAAGGCCCCCCATCTCCTCACAAGTTGGGTACAATTCCAATCCTCAAACCCCTTCAGCTGTGGCAGACTCAACCACTTCCTTACCCCTGGCAGAGGCCTTCCCCTTTATGAACCAAGAGCAGCTCCTTCAGCTCCTTTCATCCACAGGAGGTCTACCTTCCCTCCTGGACCCTGCAGTCCTGGCTTCACTGCCCTTGGGAGGCTTATGGTTGGGTGGGCAGCATGCACAAATAACACCTACTAATGCTACACCACAAATGCTGCAGAATCTTGCAGAACAACAGTCGGAGCAGCAGCAGCAGTTGCTGATACAAGAGACACAAAATCCAAACCAGGATCAACAACATAAGCAACCGCCGATGAATAATAATCCACTGTTTCCTTTGCTGCCCTTGTTAAACGGAGTCCAAGGGGAGCTGCCTTTGAACCTTTTGGGCCTGTTGAATCCACTCCCACCTCCTACAGCTTCAGCCTCTACTGCAGCACAAGATGGCGACTTAGGACTCACAGAGAAACCTGGACTACAGGCCCTGCTCATGGCTTCTTTGCTGCTTGGGCAGCAGCAGGGCACTTTGTTACCTCTATCTGGGCTAGGCCAGGTCAGCTTGGAAGTTCCTCTGCAGCAGCCACAGCAGATACCAACCACATTGGAGAGCCTCACCCTGGATAAACCCTCTGGGCTCTTAGATCCATCAGCCATACCTGGGCCAGGGCTCTTGGAGGTCCCCCAGGGTCTTCTCCCAATTCCTACAACAGCTGAGGGCTCTATCCAAGCCCTGCAGTCTCTGCTTCTTCCTGCCGCTCTTCCTCACCCTGCAGCCTTCTTGTCTCTCAGCCCTGCCCTACTCACTGCTGCCCTGAGCTCTGCAGAGCTCCACCCGCATCCCCACCCTCAGTTAGCTCCCGCACAGCAAACCCATCATAACCAACCTCAGGTAGGCTTCTCCGTTCCCATAGCTCTCTCCTTTAATTTCCTCTTAATGTTCCTTGAAAGACCTTACATCTTGTTTACTGAACTTCATCTCTTCTCCCTAATGCTGGTTTCCCATAACCATTTTTAAATTATAGTCAACATACTTTGTGTTAGTATTCTCAGTAAAAGTATCAGACTTTTGAGTCATTGATATATATGCCTTTACTGTGCTTGTATTTTTACTGGATACAATAAAATACAGCACTTTAATCTGGATTCAGTACAGCCGTGTGATGTTTGCTTTGCAGTTTTCATTTATCCTGGCCTTGCAATGATGATGGTTGCTCCTGTTATGACTCATAACAGTGCAATCACTGAACAGTCATTGCTTCTAAGCTGAATCAGATATTGACATGACTTATTGTGCAGCTCCTATAGTTATAACATAACAGTGTGTGGTCTTTATTTTAACCTGAAATCCTGTTCTTTCTCCAAACCTCAATTTTATCATTTCTGTTCAACTCTGCTGAAGTCTGTTTTTAACACCTCCTTTACAGTCAGGAAACAACAGTCAGCTAACATTATACTTGCATTTTACTGATGTAGTCATTTACTGATAACAGTATTCAAATTATCTTGACATGACAAATTTCTTATTCTGTTTAATTTCTGCAAATATTCTTGAAAAACAAAAATAAGACCTGTTTCTCCTGAGGCCTTTTTGTACGCGCCTCTGTCTTTTGTACCTTCTTTATTCTGATTTCCCATTTCCTGTCTTTTGCAGGTACCTACTGATGCTGGTGTTGACACGCTCATTCCCCTTTCACTCCAAGGCAAAGACAACCCTATATTACAACAGTTACTGCCCACTTTGCTTAATCCTGCTGTTTTAGGTGAGTGTTCAGCTGTCCACCCACTGTTTACATCAACAATTCAGGAATCATTTTAATAATGCCTACTTCTTTATTTTAATTCGTAAGAGTAAATATTGAATGTGTATCTATATATTCCAACATTGTACACTTAAAAATAACTGCAATTCTGTACTTGTTCAATTAATGCATCTATGTATTTACCTTGCAGGAGATCTCTCTGGCATTGCAGGCCTCCATAACATGGTGGGAATTGGAGCAAGTTCAATCCTCTTGCCCCCAGTCCAGACCTCTGCGTTGGGCATGCCCCTGCTGCAGGGCCCAGATGGAGCCATCAACCTGCTCAACAACATACAAGTAAGTCACAGTTGTATAGAATGAAGAGACTGCAGCTTTAATGGGCAATTTAATTGCTCTGATGTGTAAAAAATCTAGTCATTTGATGTATGATTGTTTTACATAGCACTGTATTATATGAATAAATTCCTCTATCCTGATATTGCTCATTGTATATTCAGAAAATGGTACTCAACATAATACACTACATATTTTCTAAATTGAACAAATGGCTTAAAATTGATTGAGCTGTTTTGATTTTAATTGTATACTCAAATAAAAGATTGTTGATCATATTTTAAAATGTTATGAAGGGTTTGGATTAAGCATATGACAATTTTAAAATATTAATGAGTAATACAATAATAAAATAATTAAAACTAGAAAAGTAGTCTGAGAGCGCAATCCTCTGCCAAAGCAAATTTCCCCCCTCCGAATGATGGGAGGTTATGTTTTCACTGGAGTTTGTCTGTCAGCAACATTACTCAAAAAGTTATGGATGGATTATGATAAAAATTTTCAGGATGTGTTGAAAGTGTCACAAGGAACAAATCATTCAATTTTGTTGGTGATCCAGAAAAGATGCTGGATTCTGAATCACTTTGAAATTTTACATTGTTGTAAATGGAGAATACATTTCAAAGTGATCCAGAATCCCTGATCTCTTCCGGATCACCACCAAAATCATTTGTTCTTTGAAACACTCCCAATTTTATCAAAATCCATCCATAACTTTTTGAATAATGTTGCTGACAGACAGACAGACAAACTCCAGCAAAAACATAACCTCCTTGGTCGATGGTTGGGAACAAAAGATTTACACGCCTAAAATATGGTATATAAATAAAAACCTGCATGACAAATAGAGCAGTGCACCCAAATGGGAAAAAAATGCCATTAAAATTGTGGTTTGTAAGACAATGAAACAATGGAACATGTTTTTGTGTCGGCTCAGACATTCCTTCAACAGTATTTTAATGGACATTGCACAGTTTCTCAATTATTTTATGAAAAGTGATCTCTTTTTTTTTCTTTTTTTTTTTCCTCCCCTCAGCTCAGCATAGCCCCACCTTCAGAAGGAGAGAAGCCAGTGTCTTTGCAGGAAACACAAAGCCCTGCCCCACAGGAAGACATTCCAGCAAGGCCGATCAGTCCAGAAGTGGTCCCTAGTCCTGTTCCCACTCCAGCTCCTGCCCTTGAACGTGCACCACCCCCACAGCGCAGTTCAGAGGGCAGGTCTGTCATCGACCCTTACACCTCTTTCATGGATACGATTTATACCTCTTTCCTCCAAGTCAGTGCTAAAGAGCAGGAAGATGGAGCCCACTTGGGGCCGTCTGACCCCACCTCACCCTTCTGTGCCTTACCACCGGTTTCTTTCCCTGTGGAGAACCCCACCCCGTCCACCCCAATCCCAACTCTGCCTCAGGCAAGTGCCCCGGTCTCCCTGAGTCCACGGCGGGCATGTTCCCTCCGCAACCCAGACTTATCTCGTCTCAGCCTGGAAGCAGCAGCACATTCCCCAGCTCAGGGGACACCCAAACCCACCGAGGACGGATCTGTGTCACCGTTACAAAGGAAACCAGTTATGGTGGAGGGACATACGCACCTTGATCCTCCTCTCCCACCCATATACTTGGAGGAGGCCAAGACAGACTGCACTGGGACTGCTGCAGTAGTGTGCCCTTATGTGGAGACTGGGGTCGACAGGCAGGGACATCGGTCCCAGGTGGGATATCTTAGTCCAGGGGATGGCTGCAGTGGGCCCAATGAGGAGTCCACAGGGATGCTGCTGTCCACCGAACAGAGAAGGGTGAGTGTTTTTGTTTCCTTTGCTCAAAATTTACAGGAACATTTTCACACTGTATCACAAAGTGAATGGCCACATCGTCTTGACACAGATTTGGACAGACTCTGAAAAATGGATGATGCATTATTTTCTAATGAGATGATATTGAGAGGTCATTGATTTATGTAGATGATTGCACTCTCTAGAATTAAGTAGTAAAGCAGTATTGAGCAAACATGTCTATCACAGTATTACTCTTTCTAGCATAAATATGTTTTACATATACACAGTTGCAGAAACAAATTATTGTTCATTTTAATGACTGGTACAAATAAAGGTACATTTGTTTGGACACACATTGTCACAGTAGAGATGGCAATTAAGTAGAATTGGCAATTCTTCTAGTGTTGATGCCAATCGCAATCTCTACTAAGAAACCTAATCTTAACCCAAGTAGAGATTGTGATTTGCATCTCTACTAGGACAATTACCAATTCTACTGTGATACGTATATCAACAACAAAAATAGCCCATGAGAGTTTAATTTCAGAGCTGGTATCTATCCATTTTCCATGGTTTTCTTGATAATAACCAAAATCCCTTAAAGGTAGGGTAGGAGATCTTGGAAAATGGTTCCTGCAAGCTATATTTTGAAAGTATACACACCTATGCCTCTTCATCAGCCCACCCCTCAAAACCACGCCTTCAAAAATACATCGTGCATGCTCACGGTCACAGAGATTCATGAGCATTCACCAGAACCCAACGTCAATTATCATCCTAAATAACTAAACAATAATTAACATCAGTTTGTGTCACATGAAGCTTAGCTAACAAAAGGTTTATAAGCATGAAATAAACATCATGGGAAAACTAAGGGATAAGGACAATAGTTTATGGTGTTACACCAGCAGTGTACGCACGCTGTTGGTAACTTAGTAAAACCTGCTGGAACATTATGTTTGGTCAATATCTGACATTTTCCCCCCTGACGGGGTGAATATGATACCCATAAGCCGTTCCTATGTCCAAATATTATATAATTTGATTTTGAGCCCCTTCTCCTTTTTCAGCTGACGCCAGCGCTGGAAAGCCGTAACAATTGCCACCCCTGTCCTGTTCCGTTCTTCGGTCAGCTTCCTCATGGCCGTAGCTTTTTCAAGCACAGTTTTTTACTTTGGTTTTGCTGCCGGTTGTCGTCTTTTCCACCATAGTTGTTTATGTGAAAGCGCAGAAGAGGGAGGGAGGGGTGGGGGAGATATTTGCTGATATCTGATGGATGTATCAGCAAATACCTCTGGTTCCACCCTCTAGACTGGACTAAGACATTTATTTATTTATTTTTTGGCAATAATTCTATTTCAGTTCGTGATATGGGGTTGTGAAGACGTTTTCAAGCAGTATGGTAAAAAATATTCCAAAAAAAGATCTCCCACCCCACCTTTAAGTTCTTACATCAATAGCTGTGGCATTGTACTACCCAAAACGATGCTTTTAGGCATTCCATGTTTTCTTTTCTGTCTGTTTTAGTCACATGATACACACAGGAGTCAGTGCTTTACTTAACTGCATAACCATTGCTTTTGAAGAGTTTTGATGGTCTAAGAATTTTTTTCTACAACTGGACATTTGGTGCAGATAGTTTTGCTTTTAGACTCTAATCATGGGAGCATCCCTTCATCATAATCTACATGTCCTACATCTCCCTAAAGTTGGCACAAATTTGTTTTTAGACTGTTTTGATTTCCCCTTTCAAATGATCTAAAACAGTATCGTAAATTCGCACAATTGCACTTTCGAATTTTTATCCTTCCTTGTTGCTTTTTACTCTGTTTTATTGCTTGTTTTTATGCTTTACTGTTTGCTGTACAGTGACGTTGAGTGCCAAGAAAGGCCCCTTAAAATGAAATGTACTATTACGATGAATATAACTGGTTTGTATGTAAATAATTTGTATCATGCCATTTGCAACATAGAAAAATAGAACTCCAAGATAATGAAATGCAGTAATAACTTAAATGCTGCTTTCTTTTCAAAACAAATCTGCAGTGTGGTGATGTTTTTCCATAAATAAATTGTCACCATATTAATTAGTAGCAAAACTGTGTTGATGCAGTATGTCACTTGGTGCAAAAGTTTAAACCTAACTAACAAAAAATGTATATATTTCCAGTGTAAATGTAATGCGGTTTAATTGAATAGATGAGAGCATTTTCACTAAACTAAGTCATGTTTAACTGTTTAATCCCTTACAGCACTGTTTTTGCATATAATACATTCTGTGGTTTGGTTTTTCGGGTCAGTGAACCTCAATAACGCACTGTTGACATGCTGCGTGCAGCTCCCACTAACTTTCAAGACTCTTATTTGCATGGGACTGCTGTTGCCCCACTTTATGCTGTTGATACCAGACTATTTATGACACAATAACAGATCAGATGCCTATTCATTTATGCTGTTTCTGGTTTTATGTCTTAAGGATCAAGCAGGAACTGCGGGGGTAGTAGCCAGGAGAGGAAGGAAAAGGAAACAAACGTAAGTTGTCTGGTTCATTTATTTAGACGTGGCGTATTGGGGAGTTGATGTCAAAAACTGTAATCCACTGAATATAAATAGTATATAATTGCTAATGTGCATTTTATCCGTTTGTCAGGCTACAGAATGTGTTGGAAGATTTCAGAGACATGGATGCTGCAGCACTAGAGGAAACCAAGGCTACGGTGAGAACACAACACCTCACTAATTCAGATATATTGGTTTAAGAGTCAGCAGCGCTCACTGTTGATCTCTCCTCATTCTGTATTTATGGAACATCTGAGTCAGCTCCTCCTTGGATACCTGCCTTTCATAACACTGGTCTACAAGTAAAATACTTCTGGAATAAAACTAATGAACTTTTACAACACGTGTGTTACTGATAAAGACTATTTTGGTCATTTTTGTTCATTTTATCAGAATATTTTGGTCACTTTTGTTCACTTTGTTGATTATTTTGGTCATTTCTGGTCATCTTTAACACCGTCCAATAACACTGGTCTACAAGTAATACACTTCCGGAATCAAACTAATTACATTTTACCATGTTTGTTAGTGATGAAGAAAACTCAAGGCTTAAATGCTGGTTGGCTCAAGTTTCCAAGATAAGTCTGTGGTCAAAATGTAAAATTCGTAGAATCAACAAGAGAATAGGTTTTAGTCCAAAGGAATATTGGTCTTAGATCTACTTCAAAACACATTATGATCCATTCACTTTACAGGTTTTTTCTAGTGGAATATTTACTAATCCATTGTATACATGTACATAAACCAGCATATATGTAGAATAACACACCATCATATATATTAAAAACATGAACTAATCAGCACTTTTGTCATTTTTCTGATTCATCTTATATGTAAGATTTATAGCACATTTAATGTCTGAAGCAGATACTTTCTAAAAAAAAAAAAAAAAAAAGAATACTGTAGAGCAGTGTAATAAAGAGTTGTTGTTGCAGAATATTCTGGGGCCATTACACAAGCAGAGAATGTGTCCATAGCTTGGATCAAACAAATGGTCCGAGTCCACAAAGATGTTTAGTTGTTAACTGCTAAAGCTGTGGGAGGTGATACTCTTGACACCACTTTGCAGAAAATCTATACTAAGCTGTTGTCATATTATGAATTGGGTGGGAAATAGATTTGAGCATGGGCTTGGAAATGGGATAAAGAGGAGGTGATTTGATGGTGAAATAAGCTGACATTAGTTCTGTCATTTGTCACCATATCAAATAATAGGAAGTTTCAGTTGTAAAAGCCATGTTTTGACCTGTAGAGAGCAGCTCCACATGTATACTGTAACCTTATAAGTCAAAAGAAAGTGAAAAATAATTGTAGCCCTTGCTCATTTACTTTATCTACTGAAAAAACTATGGACCTTGTCCTTGGCACTGGGGCTGAAACTAACTATTTTAATAGTCGACTAGTCACTGACTATTGAAAGGATTAGGGAGGGAGTGATTTCAGACTCAGCCATAGTGTTTATGTAATACCACTCAGTCAGTAGTAATAGTATGGTCTCCTTGTTGGAGGTAATGTAGGATTAACTGTTCTTCCCTTTCCTATAGACAGCCCTGCTGAAGCCTGACAGATCGGTGCGAGGCAGGAGACGACGAGGCGCCAGGTCTCAGAGGCAGTGATTGGTTGGAGGAGCCGTCAGTCAGAGCTGATCGCCAATCAAAGGCATCCAGTCGCCTCCCTTTCCCCCTCTGTCATCACCACTTTTTTTTTTTTGTTTGTTTTTTTAAAATGCAACTGCACTAATATACCGTTGTCTTGCCGACCATTGTTTTGGCAACCACTATGGAAAAAAAAAACACACATAGGAGAGAGATCTAGTCTGAGAAATTTATTTATAAAAAAAAAAAAAAAAATTGAAAAAAAAAATTTGAAGAGAAATTTCGTGGATACTGTTTTCACTTAGGTCTAGTTCACAAATTAATGGTTGCTTGACTTTGTGATCAGAGATCTGTTGATTATGGTTGGTGTTAGAATAATAAGAAAACAAAAAACAAAAGTACTGTTTTCTTCTCATCAGTGTGTTACTGTGAGTCAGGATAAAGCCCATCTACTTGAACGATGCTCTCTGTTGAAAGCTTGTCTGTGTGTGTGTGTCTGTGTGATGATGATGATGAGGATGTGTGTCTTTTTACGTGTTGAGTGTGTGTTGGAGAACAGTGCTGTTGCTGAGCCCTTCACTGCGACCGTGGTTTAGTTGGATTTATTTACATTGTAGTGAAACGAGAGCCTTTGTTGGTTTAACCCAGTGCTTCTCAAACTCTTTCCATAGGGACCCCTTTTGGAGGATGAAAATTCTCCAGCTTCCCCTCAACCCCAATAACATTGAAACACTAGTCCACTTATATCTTTATTGAAAGAAACATCATTATCATTGCAATATCTTCTTCTTTTCCCTGAAAAAATTGTGAAAATTCAAAATGACTTCATGATGATAATAATAATATTAATAAACTCAACATGACGTCTCCATGAGACTATATTTTTCCAATTAAAAATAGGAAATACACAATTATCTTACAACTATGACGATAAACTTGCCGTATTTTCTGCACTATAGGGCACACTGGATTATAAGGCGCATGAAGCGAAACGGAACTGACAAAAACTTTATTAAACACATTCACAATAACTCACCTTTGTTGAAACATTAATGAGCGTATACACATTAACTCCCAGCCTTATTGAGTTGTAACAGGTAACAAATCACACTTTTATTCCGTTAAATCAAACGTTGGTGTATTTACAATAACTGTCAAAATTGTTCAGTTATAAGACGTAACATACAACACATTACACTCACTTTTTCAGTTCAGTCCTTACACACACACACACACACACACACTCACTGTAATATTATGGTGAAATACAGTGTGTTTTGACTCCACAGCATGAGCGCCGTGGACGACACAAGATCGCTTCCAAGTCATTAAGCACAACCAGAACAAGAGTTCACAGAATGCCTAATCTCGCCCCTATTTTGTGTCAATCTCAAGTTTCTATGACAACCTGTTCTTGAATTAGAGCCAATAATGTGACTTTGACCTTACTGCTAAAGGATACCTTGACCTTTGACCTTTACTTTAATGGATCATTGCATCTGGTGTGCATTAGCTATATGTATATGCCCATGTAATTTCATGTTGATATCTCAAGTATTCATTGAGTTATAGCATGATATGTCTCTGCAGACACACACTGATAACAATAATGTCTCTTAACCAATGTTGGGTTAGATTAATTAATCCATTTATAAGGTGCTCCGGTTTATAAAGTGCAGTCAGATTTTGAGAAAATTAAATGCTTTTAAGTGCACCTTATAATCCGGAAAATACTTTGTTTTTACAATCAATATCTCAACAATACTGCAATTCAACTATATATTAACTCTCATGTAAGCAGTTGGTTATTTAAGTCACTGTTCATTTTGTGATTAATAATTAAGATAAAACAGGAGAAATATTTTAAACTAAATGCATATATATGTCTTTGGTTCTAAGCTTAAACACATGTCCAGCTGAGTGGACATTTTTGTAACTCCATGATTAATAGGTTCATTAAAAATATTCCAATCACATTGGGGGTTTTTTTCAGGCCTAAAGAGGAATAAAAACACTTGGGGAGGGGGGGGTTTGAGAAACACTGGTTTAAGGGATGTCATCAGAGACGCTGTGGTTGTATTTCAACAAAATGTGTCCAAGGTTTTCAGAAGGTGCTGAAAGATTCTTAAAAGAAACTGACTTGAGTTTGTTTGTTTTTTGTTTTTCTCTCAAGTTTAAAATCACTTTAATATAAGACGAGCGTAGGAGAGGATGTGGTTAATGTGAGCAGCAGCTGTTAGCCAGTTTACAGTAAGAAAAGTTTTAATCATGACTCCTATTGGTTGTGTTCACTAATAATTTAAAAAAAAAAAAAACTTAATTGTAACAGCCTTTTGTTTTTTCTGTGAATCATCAGCAGAAGCATCATGAACAGTCAAAAACACCCCATTTTTGACAACTGTTAGCAAATCTGGAATAATTTCAAGACGCCTTTAGCACTACTACACGTCACGATTACCCATGTTCACATGCTTTGTCATTTATGCAGTGAAGATTGTGTGTAACAGTGATGCTAACAGAGGTTATTGAATGACCTTATCGATGTACTGAGCACCAACCCAAACTGTCCCCGCCCCCCAGCCACGAGATTAATGTCTGAACAAAGAACTGAATTTTCATAAGCGTCTTCACAAAAACCCCGTTTGACAATACATTATGTCCTTTGATTGGTTGAACGAACGGCTGGAAAACTTCAAGCAGAGAGCGACAATGTTTTATGTGGATCTGTTGAGTCCGTTTGTTACTGTGGATTTGAAGTAAAATCCTTCCTCTGTCTCCTCATATCACTGTCTCTGCTCTCCTCCATACACTGCCCCGCCCCAGCAGTACTGGCATCTCTAGCTGTATTTAAAACGTAAAAAAAAATAAAATGAAATAAAAGTGAAAAAGAAAGCAATTATGCAATTTCTACACTTTGAGATTTGTACATATGTACAGTTAATGTGTTTTATTTTGATTTTATATTGTTAGAGAAAGAGAAGAGAAAACAATTGTGAATTTTTCTGGGAATTGTAATTAAGTATTTTTCTCATTCTACCCCTTGCTTTCAATACTTATGTTTAAAAAGACGATTAAATTGTGGACTGTAGCTTTCTTTTTTTATATGGGAGTCTTTTTTTTATTTAATATTAAACTATTTACAGAAAATGTATGGCTTGTGAATTTCTGTCTCAAATAAGGTTTAATGATGCAGGTACCACAAGTTTCCTTTCACTTTGATTAGTCTGTGGTTCATTTATTTGTGTATTTCAGTTTGTTTGAAAGATGACAATAAATTTTCATAAAACACATTATTTCACATGGTTAAAAAAATACAAATAAAAAGCCAGAATTATCCAGAATGTGAGTTTTCATCTGTAGACATGATGTAAAAAAAGAAGAAAAAAGGAGTAAAATACATCTACAAAAGACAAACCGTTAAATCAGGGATCATACGTTTTGAAAAATCCTGGAGAAGTTTTGGAATTTGAAAAATGCAAATTCCAGGCTTGGAAAGGTTTTGGAAAAGTAAAAAGACAGTTTTGGAAAAGTCATGGATTTATTAAAAAAATGTTTACACCGCATAATGTGTGATTAATAATTGAAAAAATAGTTCTGCTAACTTATTTGGGTTCACAGTGTAGGGAGTAAATGTAAAACATGTCCAGAAAAAAAATTATTCAAGTAAAGTACGTATACATTAAAAAAAAAAAAAAAAAAAAAAAAAAATCAACTTAACCCTTTGTTGGTCAGCTTGGTAGTGTTTGGTAGAGGTAACTTTGAACCCTGATATATAATCTAAATTTAAATCCTTTGACACCAAACTTCATGGACAGTCAATAATATATTCAGCTCATGCTAGTATACCACCAAGGGAGAAGATGGTAACCATGACAACACCTCTGCTATGTGCTTTTCTTTTGGACACAAAATTGCAGGCAAGTTCTTTTTTTTTTTTCATTTTAACTTTTACAGAGTCTGTTTTACATAAATAATCCTCATCACGTTGCAGAAATACTTTGGTATTCATGTAATTTTTAAAAAACAAAACAAAACCTGCTCAACCAAACAATGGAGATGATAGTAAAGAGTCATGTAATGCTAATGCTAATCGCGAATGCTAATTGCTAATGATACAAACACAGAGAGAAATACACACAAATTTGAACCAAGTCACAAATTATGTTTGTAAGACTGGTGTTTGAGTTTTAATACTTTAGTTAAATTTAGGGTTAGTAAAATAAATAAATAAACCTATGTTTTATGTTATAATAGTCCTTGTGAGGTGGAAAAAGCAACAAAAAAAATCATTTTTGTAGTGTGACCAATAAATGGTTAAGTACAGTAATGAAGTACTCCACCTCTGAATCTATTCCATCATTACCAGGTGTCTGCAGAGATGGAAGAAGGAAACATCTAGAACAGGGAGGTCCAGAGATGTTTCGCGTTTCCAACACACCTGATTCAAATGATCAGCCAATCATCAAGCTCTGCAGAAGACTGATAATGACCATCAGGTGTGTTGGAAGAGGAGGAGGTCTAAAAAAAATAACATAAAATAAAGGATAGTAGATCTGGAGGACCAGGATTGGACCCCCTTCATGTAAAAACTCTGGTCCATGAAAGCCAGTGTCCTTCATGTTTTAGAAATGTCCCTCTTCCATCATTATCAGACTTGGGAAAGTGAATATTTAAAAACTGAGAAGGGGTGGGATTGGATAAGTTTTGACTTCTTCTCACTCCTTTTTGAACATATTGCATTTATTTGCTGTATTTATGTAGTCTCATTTTGTATTTGTTTTTTTTGTGTGTTCAAAATAAACTTCTATCTATCTAAATTTAGATTAGATATCAGGGTTCAATATTACCTCTACCAAATGGTTGAGTTGACCAAGAAAGGGTTAAACCTCCTAAATTTGCTGAAAGGCGTTTTTCCTTATCCAGCCAAGACGAATTAAATAGAGAGAAGCTGCTGACTGTTAAAGAATGAAAAATCCAGCCCCTTTATTTATTTATTTATTTATTTATCTGGAATCTAATATAATAAAACGGTACATGCCCTATATATTATGGTGTGTGTATTGGCCCAGAATTCAGCATTAGTGACTAATGTGGAGTCCTGCAGGGCTTTGTCAGTAAAGGCTCATCATCTTCACTCTCATCATCGTGCTGCATCATCATGCCTCGTCATACACTAATGGTATGTGAGGCTGAAACTCGTGTGGTGATCAATAACCGTCTCTGTTTTCACATAATGGGTTCAACTGTCTGTCTTTGAACCAAGCACTGGAGTCAGTAAACACACAAGTAGAAGTACTTCTTTCACTGTGTTTATCCTGCGTCTCACTGCGATTTTTTTTTAGGTATCTGTACTTTACTTCAGTATTTATTTTTCTTTCCATTATCTATGTAATATTGTGGATTTTATGAGGGGGTAAGAGTTGGAGTTGGAAATGGAAAGTAAATATGAGATTTTCACCATAAAGTAATTCAAATTTGACATTTTCACAGTCCAATTGTCATTTAATAAAGATGTGCACGGTTTTTAATGTCAATTAATTAAATAATATTTTTGCCATATTGTGGATTTTATGAGGTGAAGGGGGTGGTTAAAAAAAAAAACTAACAATATTTTCCCTAAAATTTGATGAATAATGTCATCTAACAATAAAGATTTTGATTTAGAGTAATCAGTGTTCTGTGATATGATGTGTTTTGTAAGATTAAACAGTTATAATAATAATAATCTCAGTTCATTCTTTCTGCACATGTCTGGGTTTTCATATTTTTCTCAGGCAGGTGAAGATGTGACGCTTGTTTCCACATGCACGTGAGGATGATGATGATGATGATGATGATGATGATGATGATGATGATGATGATGATGATGATGATGATGATGATGATGATGATGATGATGATGATGATGATGATGATGATGATGATGAGCCGGTGACGTGGTGGGTACCACTTTAAGAGAGGAGGATGTGGACCACGCCCTTCCTCCACCCACTCTAACAATAAAGATCTGTTTTTGTTTTAAAATAATTAAAACATTTTGTGTAATATTAACAATTCTATGAGTTGATAGTGTTGGAGTTGTAAAATAAATATGGTATTTTTTCTATAAATCTGATATATATTCACAGTCCAGTTGTGACTTTCTAGATATTATAACACTAAGACGTAAAGATGTCGACAGTTTTTAATGTAGATTAATTCAGTATATCATATTATTATAGACTTTATGAGTGGACTGTAGTTTTTTAAATAGAAAATAGAAACTGATAATAACATTCTTCCACTTATTTTATAAACTGTTTGACATCTAACATTAAAGATGTGTAATGTTTTTAATTTAGAGTAACGCCATTCTCTATGTAATATTGTGGATTTCGTGAGTTGGAGTTGGAAAAGGAAAGTAAATATGAGATTTTCACTATAAATTAATAAAATTTTCACATTTTCACAGTCCAATTGTGATTTAATAAAGATGTGCACTGTTTTTAATGTCAACTAATGAAATAATATTTGCCATACTGTGGATTTTATGAGGTGAAGGGGGTGATTTAAAAAAAAAAAACAACCCAATATTTTCCCTAAAATTTGACGAATAAGTAATAAATGTTCTGTGATATGATGTGTTTTGTAAGATTTGACAATTGTGACAAATAATCCCAGTTCATTCTTTCTGCACATGTCTGGGTTTTCCTATTTTTCTCAGGGTGGTGAAGATGTGACGCTTGTTTCCACATGCACGTGAGGATGATGATGATGATGATGATGATGATGAGGATGATGATGATGGTGATGATGATGAGCATGAGCCCGTGACGTGGTGGGTACCACTTTAAGAGAGGAGGATGTGGACCACGCCCTTCCTCCACCCACCGTTAGAGGGCGCAGCAGTGACCGATGACAGCAGCTGTTCCCTCCCTGTCCTTCCAGCAGCATCTCACCTTCAGCCGGTCCGACACGCACCGCAACCTCCGCCAAGCTGAAGAATACTTTTTAAAGGAGACGACGAGAAAGAAGCAGAGTGTGTGTTTTTTAATGATGTAGGGGAGCATTTAAAGGCTTAATATCTGAATTTATCCTGCGTCTTACTGCGACAAGAAAACAGCATCCGGCTGCGCACACGTAACGCGCATCCCTTCTTATAGAATTTGGGATAAAATCTCCAAGTGTCTCCAAGGACGTCCGTGTTTTTGTGGCTGATATCCGTCCATCCATCCATCCATCTATCTGAACCATCCCTCCTCCTCTTCCTCAGCAGCAGCAGCAGCAGCATCAGCAGCATCTTCCCTCAGAGCAGCATCCTTCCTCCTCAATCTGCGCAATGGCCGACGTCCCTGCGGAGTGTAATATAAAAGTGCTGTGTCGGTTCCGTCCCTTGAACCAGTCGGAGATTTTACGCGGGGACCAGTTTGTGCCCAAATTCCAGGCAGACGACACCGTCATCGTCGGGGTGAGTATAAAAGGAAATAAAGACGCGCTTTGTGTTTTTTTGTGTGTGTGTGTGTGTGCGCGTGTGTCTGTTACGCGCAGGCCCCTCATCAATAAATCATTAGCTGGAACCCATCTGTTTGGGTCGTGGATGAAAGTAGCAGTCACTGAATTGGTACAGTTCATTTGAATCCAGCCTTTTGTTTGTCGTGACAAAGCAAAAAAGAAATAAATAAAAAGAAATAAATAAGAATGACATGAAGGTGTTGAAATGCGCACACTGGCTTCTTGCTCACATCAGCTGATCAGGCCTTTGGAGATGAAGAAAAGGCAGGGCCTTAAATTCAACTTTTCTCAAGTGATGACTCATATAATATATTTAATGCAGAGGAAAAGTCCTAAATTAAAAAATAAATAAATTACATGAAATAAATAAATTACACTATTTACATCTATTCAGCAGTGCAGTGGTCAGTGGGGAAGTATTTTTTTAATCCTTTCATGCATTGATTGATTTGTTTATTTTGAGAATACACTGGTCTATAAGTAAAATGCTTCTGGAATAAAACTAATGAAATGTTACCACATGTGTTACTGATAAAGAAAAGTCAAGTCTTAAATGCTGGTTGGCTCAAATTTCCAAGATAAGTCTGGGGTCAAAATGTGAAATTCTTAGAATGAACAAGAGAATATTGTTCTCAGATCTACTTCAAAACACTGTCTGCACATTATGATCCATTCACTTTACAGCAGGGGTGTCAAACTGTGGTCCTCGAGGGCCGGGGTCCTGCATGTTTTAGATGTTTCCCTCTTCCATTACACCTGGAGGCCATTGCATCATTATCAGTCTGATGAGGAGCTGATTATTAACTCTTTAAGTGTCAGCGCTGATGCGTTCTGAATGGATGATTTAGTTTAAATATTCAGAACAATTCAACTGTTTTCCTTTTAGTTTTGTGCACTGATAAGGCAAGAGTTTATTTATTTTATTTATTTTTTATTACAACATTTTTTAAAGGCAAAATTAAAATGGGACCAAATTTCAATACAAGTTTTCATCTTTAATTTTTTTTTTTTCAAAATGTTCCACATTATTTGTCATTTTGTAAATATTTTTTGTTTTGTTTATTTTTCTACATTTTGGTTTTTCAAATGTTCGTATTTTTCTTTGATTTTCTGCCATTTGTGTCTTACTTTGCTCATGTTACCAGTTATTTTGTTAGTTCTCATGAGTTAAAGAGGGAAATATCTAAAACCTGCAGGACACCGGCCCTCGAGGACTGGAGTTTGACACCTGTGCTTTACAGGTTCTTTCTAGTGGAATATTTACTAATCCATTGTATACATGTACATAAACCACCATCTATGTGAAATAACACACCATCATATATATTAAAAACATGAGTTAACCAGTACTTTTGTCATTTGTTTTCTGATTCATCTTATTAAAGTATGTAAGACATTTCATACTTCCTAAAAACATGCAAGTCGAAAACAAAAAAGAAATTCCAAATCATTAATTTACACCCGAAAAGGAGGAGGAAGAAGAAAAACTTATTTAATTCCAATACAATATTTTTCTGTTTACTCCAAAAAATTGAATTAATACAGTTTCAAGTTATTTCCTAGGATTTTTCTTTCATCAAGTGATTATTTTTTATGGTGGTAACAGTTTTTGTGTAAATGTCATTGTTGTGCAGTTAAATTAAATATGCTGAGTGAAAAGGAAACATTCTCTTTGTTGATCATTAACTATAAAGTCATTTGTTTTATAGACGGGAGGAGGCTTGAATGGACATGATCAGAATCCACTGGAAATGAAACTAGATTTTAGTTGATCCACAACTTGTTCTGATACCTTCAGTATGATTATATTTCCCTGCATATGAGTAAATTCTGTGCTCAGATTCATACACAGTGGGCCTGTTCACATGAGAGTTTTTATTCCTGTTTAATTCAGAATAAAGGTTAATTCCTCTTTAAGATGATCATTTAAAAACACCTAATTCCAGTTGAAAATCAATTCCACTCTTAATTCCGAATTTGATAATTCCTCTGACATGTAAACAGTTAATTAACTCTGCCAAGGAGGTATTAAATTCGGGTCCGTTTGTCTGTCTGTCAGCAGGATTACGCAAAACATTATCAACAGATTTTGATGAAACTTTTAGGAATGACAGATAATGAGTCAAGGAAGAACCCATTAGATTTTTAGCAATGAATCACAAACTTTTCAGATTGTTTTTTTTTGTGTATTGCCCTGGATAAAGTATGATTTAATCCAGGGCAAAAAATACAGTTTTACTTTTTACACAGTAAATTTTGGAGTGTTAATTTGGAGAAAATGGGACCAAATACACTCTAGAAGAAGTTAAATAAACTCTCTAAGTGTTGTTTTAACACTGCGATATTTACTGTGTACTCGTTTACTTTATCACAATTGAGAAATGATACTTTTGTACTTGAGTAAAAAGTTGAATCAGTCGTTCTACTTTTACCAGAGTATTTTTTTCTGCTGTCTCTGACTGCTTTGTTCTGCACATGCTCCTGGTCATGATGATGCACATATTCCATGTTCCCGGCATTAGTTTGTTAATTTGGTTGAGCTGCTGCTTCGTAATTATTACAAAAATAAATGCAAAAATCACATGTAGTGTCTGTTCTTCCATGTTGATAGTCGAAAGCAAAACAGGAAGTGGATGTGATTGTTTTCTTCCAGTAGACATCCACACATTAAAGAAGCTGTTTTGTCCAATCAGAACCTTCTGTACCTACAACTTTTAAATCCCAATGAACTAAAGCAGAATAAACCCGTTTCCATGGAAGCCTTTATTCAGAATTAACATTTCCATGTAAAAACAAAGGAAATACCTTTAATTCTGAATGATTTCATTCAGAATAAATAATTATGAATTTAAAAACAAATGTAAATGTAGCCATTGTTGATTTTCCTATTTTTAGGTGTTTTATCTTATGCTGAGAGAAGAGAAGATCATAATAAACAAAAACAGATTAGAATGGGGGAGATGGATCGTTAAATGAGTGTGATACAATATTTTTTGTCTGCTTTTTCCTGCATTTTAGCCAAGCTTTTGAATAGGTTTTAGATTTTCCAGAGCTTTTTGTGTTAGTTTAGTTTTTTAAAAATACATTTTATGGGATTTTGGCATGTTTTGTATATATATTTTTCTACACAGTTTTGTGTATTGTTGTGTATTTTGTGGAAAATGTTAATACAAATTTTATCCCCATACCAACAAAATTCAATACTGTGACCTGATCAAATGCATTTTCTACACAATGACTCACTTTTACTGGCTTTATTTTGGGATATTTTCGAAAATTTTCAGACCCCCCCCATATATATATATATATATATATATATATATATATATATATATATATATATATATATATATATATATATATATATATATATATATATATATATATATATATATATATATATATATATATATATATATACATATACTAGTGCTGTGAAACCATAACACAATTAAATCACATTAATCACAGGGTTATTGTAGGTTAATTTAGATAATAATCATGAGATAATAAATCAACATTCTGAGATGAAAAGTCAAAATAATGAGATAAAATCCTAAATATGAGATGAAAAATGCAAAATTATGAGAAAAAGGAGTAAAAACTGTAAGATAAAGTTAAAATCAAGGCTGTGTTTTTTTTTTCGGTCTGTGCAGTAAAAGGAAATGATGTTGAAAACTCCTCCTCTGATAATGGACACGTCCAATCTGACCTTCGTCTCTCCTCTCAGTGTGACGCTGGACAGCACAGTCAGAAAGTGATCTATCTAATTGCCTTCAGAGAGGATCAATAATGATCTCCTGTGCTCATCACAGTCTGACCTGCTTTCCTGCTCCATCTTCCTCTTAGAAATTTATCCACATCAAATTCTGAACCGTGGAGTTTGATACAAGAGAATGAATGGAGACAGTTGGTTTATATTGATGTATTTTACTGGGAAAGTCATGTTTTCTTCAGTTTTATGTGCACCAGTAAATTAAATATAGAAAAATACCAGATTTTCACTTAAAAATAATAAATGCAGTGGATATGTTTTATGTTTTATATTTAAATAATGATAAAATGATATGAAACGTTAAATATAGAGAAAAAAAATAATGGACACATCCAATCTGACCTTCCTATTTGCTGCATCGTCCTCTTATAGCTGGGGAGGTTAGTCTTTTGATTGTGACAGAAATGATTAAAGCACCAGAATTTGTAGAGATGAACTTTAGGACATACCGCATCATTTCAGAATTCATCCATCCGGTCACATGATTTTATCTCAAAATATGCTTTTTGGGTAAAATATCTTTTTTTTTTTTTTTACAATTTTATTTTTAGTAAATATATCATCCACTGGAGAACAAATTGTAACACTTGGAAATGATACCTATGATTCCTATAAAGTTTTTAGGTATGTTAATTGAGCTAACTTTAACAAATTACCATGGTAACAGCCATTTTGAGGTGAAATACGCCTTTTTTGATAGTGAAGTTTTAAAACTGTCATTCCATGGTTATTTCATTAATATTACTGTGTTCTCCATTGTTATTGAATACATTATGTGTTGGTTCTATTTTAAAAAACGTTTGTTTCCAGCTGTTTTTTCACGGTAGAAAAATGACTTGAGGTCGAACAACAGAGTTTACCGGTACTTCCTCATACATGTCCATGACGCGGTGACGAGGCATCTCTGATTGGCTCAGAATGCGTGAAGGAACCCTCCCCCCTCCCCTCTAGCTCTCTCTGTGTGTTTACCTTTACCAGAGTAGCATCCAGCGAGGTTTTGTGCCATTACTTGTTCTGAAAACATGCAGGGGAAAAAAACAGGCTTTATTTCCACAGAGAGCACACGAACCAGTTTGATCCGCCATTTTTTTTCATGTTTGTGCAGCAGCTACTGTGGCGCCATCTTCTCTTGTAGATGCTAATGCTAATGCTACTTCAGATTCGCTGCAATGGGGGATGGGTTTAACCCCACGTGGGTGACACTAAAGTCCATCTTTTTCTGGGTCCCTCGCTCCTCTTGTTGTTTTGTGTGAATGCAGTATGCAGCCAGTGGAGGTGACGAACCACTGTCAAAGGCATCATGTGTCGGTAACTCGGGGTGACCCATCAGATTCCAAAAGGAGCGTGGAAAAGTGGTTTTCAGTGGAATGACACCTTTAAAGTAGTTGTTTTCTTATTCGAATTTTGACATTTTCTACGTAGGCATTTGTGTTCATCTCAGTTCTAATCATGGTTTTGCTGTAAAAACTACATGAGTCACTTAGTCTTTGTCTTCCAGAGCTGAAAGGGCTTCCACTCCGTCTCTCTCTCTTTTTTTTTTTTTTTTTTATTTGTCTCTAGATTTCGATCATTAATTTCCAGCTTTATATCTCCTCCTCCTCCTCTTCCTTCCCCTCCTCCTTTTGTGGTAAATCACTCTGTGGTGGTGGCCAGTCAATTTGGTAATGACATTTAATACGGCTCATGTTCCAGCAGCTCTCATTATTGTGTTGCATTTTGGCTTCAGTATCAGATGGGACGGTGACATTCAGAGCTACATCAGGCTGAGTCACTCCTCCATGTCTCAGAGGTGGGAAGGAACTATAAAGAAGTACTTCTGTACTGCACTTAAGTAGATTTTTTATTTATTTATTCATTTTATTTAGGGGGGGGTAGGGGGGTCCGCCAAGAAGGTTATGTTTTTGCCAGAGTTTGTTTGTCTGTTTGTCTGTTAGGAAGATCACTAAAAAAGTTATGGATGGATCTTGATAAAAAATATCATGGTGTGTTGGGGATGTCACAAGGAACAAATGATTAGATTTTGAGTTATCTTGCTAACTAACAGACAAACAAACTGCAGCAAAAAAATAACCTCCTTTTCGGAGGTAATATATTCTTATGAGAATAAACTTGTAGTAAAAATTTCATGACGTGTTGGGGGTGTCACAAGGAACAAATGATTAGATTTTGGTGATGATCACTATGAAATTTGAATTTGCAGTAAATGGAGGATAAAAAAAAGGGATCCAGAATCCAGGATCACCACCAAAATCTAATCATTTTCTCCTTGTGACATGTTTTGAACGTCGATCTGAGTTGATATATCTCAGTGTATTTACAGATAGATGATCTTAAGTTAATAACTTCTTTCATAGTTGTGTTTTTTTGTTGTTGTTTTGTTTTTTCCTCATTCTCATCAGTTGTTCCTGGATTCTTTAGTTGATGTAGATGATTTTTTAGCAAATACTATGTTTACTTGTAAATGTATTAGTTGTAATGGGTTCATAATAAGCCTTGGCTTAAAACCAATCTTTTTCGTATGTATGTTTGTCATTCAAACATCTGAATGAATGAAAATGAACACATCATGAAATTTTCATCAAGATCTGTCCATAACTTTTTGAGTTATCTTGCTAACTAACTAACAGACAGACAGATAGACAGACAAACAAACTCCAGCAAAAACGTAACCTCCTTGGTGAAGGTAATAAATAACATGAACTATGAACCTTTACAAATCACCATAGTGTTTGTGTCTTATGGGTTGGTTCTGCTGCCTGTCACTGGTTCAACCGCTCATTTACACATGTTCCACGTTAACTCTACTTGGACAAACTGCCTGAAATATATGACAGAATCAATCTGTGCTGCAGATGCGGTTAATTACGTAAAGATTTTTACTGACATTAATCATGATGATGGCTTAATCTGTGTTAATTTTGACAGACCTAGAGCTTTATGTAACTGAAGCAACAACAAAATCAAGTAAAGCATCTTTAATGGATGCACAGAATTGTCCGCTTTGTCTTTCCTGTGACTTTGGTGCTATGTAAGGTGTTAAAAAAAAGCGCTTTTCAGCAGACTTGGCTTTTTATCTGAAGTAGACATGTCCTGGATGAAATATGGCTCCGGCTAACTGGAAAGGCTGAGGCACTGCAGAGCTGTCTTTAAGAGCGTTCAGTGCTGATATGGCCTTCTACCGCTGTTTACAGTACAAAGCAGTATGTTCAAAGCACATAGTATTCACTATTCACAATCTGCATTTTTTTTTTCACTGTAATATTTATGTGTCATATGAATCATGTCATGAGGGACGTGTGTTTGTTGCATTAGTTGATGAGGTTAATTTATCAGACTAAAATCATAGCTTTTTTATTAAAATGACAAATGGCGTCACCATTAAAGCAGAGATTTTCTTGTTTTCTTGTAAATTATGTCTGATTATATGCAGTGTTTGGATACTGTTTAATTAAACAACATAAATGTGACACAGTTGCAATTAGTGCCAAAATTATGTTGGTAAATTACAATAACTAACACTGCTCTACAGTTTTTTTTTTTTAAGTATCTGCTTCAGACATTCAATGTGCTAAATCTTACATACTTTAATACAATGAATCAGAAAACAAGTGACAAAAGTGCTGGACAGTGTAAAAATCTAAATCTTACCAAATGATTTTTTCTAATTTCTCTTCAAAATATCTCATAACATTTAAAATAAAATATAATCACCTAAAGAGGAACTTGTGTGTCAAACATAAACATTTTATGTGTAGACAATAGATCTTAAAATTGTCATTTCAACAAACCTTATCAAGATCATTTTCATGTATTCCATTGCCACAGTATTTCTCAATCTTTTGGGGCCATGGCCCATATTTTACATTAGGAGCATCATAAGGCACACCACCAAACAAAAATGTCACAAAAAGTACATTTATTGAAATATAATGTAAATCTAGTCTTGATTTACTTATTCAGTGTGAAACCCGGGCCTGTTTAGTTCAACACAAAGCCCATATTCATGCAGGAATTGAAGAAAGACACACAAATCTTCCTCAGTGCACTGTAAACCTGAATAAGTTAGCAGAACTCAAAATATTTAAGGAAATCGATTGGTCCATTTGAAGTTGATGAAACTTAAAAAAAATAAAGGTTTCTAGAACTTAAACGCCTCTCGACTAACCTGATTTACGTCATTTGGCTGCGTTACGACAGTCAGGTTATCTCTCGACAGCCTATGGGGCGTCTATGTCTATGGTTACCACGATGTCAGTGGCACTTTCAAAACAAATTAATTGATGGGGGAGTCAGTGGAGAGGTGCTTTTGCTATAAAGTGTGTAATAGAAGCGAACGTAAAATGTTGCAGTGGCTGGGGTGACCACTGTCTTTGAATGCATGCACAAGTTACACAAGTAGCTTACCCCCCGCTCTCGTGCCTACGCAATGTAATTGAAGTAATCCGAGCATGATGCACGAGGTATAGTCTTGCCTGCACGCTTGCAGTCGCACGGTTAAACAACAACCACAAAAACTCCCCTGCTTAGTCCAAAATCCGGGATATTTTATCTGATTCACTGGCATCAGCCACTATTAATAACAGGGAGACGCCCGGAACTTCCTGGAGACTTGGGATGTTGGGTAACATCAAACGTTTTTAACATTATAAAAGTTTACATAGCTGTATAACGGGATTATTATTCTGCCTCATGTTTTCTTTACATTGGAAACTGCAGTTTATGGCTTGGAAGACATTTACATGCTGAGAAATTCTGCTCCTTCACCTGGATGTATAGTAGAGGCTAAGCTAACACCTGTCTAAGCTAACACTTGTCTAAGCTAACACCTGTCTAAGCCAACACCTGTCTAAGCTAACACCTGTCTAAGCTAACATCTGCCTAAAATAACACTTGTCTAAGCTAACACTTGTCTAAGCTAACACCTGTCTAAACTAACACTTGTCTAAGCTAACACCTGTCTAAGCCAACACCTGTCTAAGCTAACACCTGTCTAAGCTAACATCTGCCTAAAATAACACTTGTCTAAGCTAACACTTGTCTAAGCTAACACTTGTCTAAGCTAACACCTGTCTAAGCCAACACCTGTCTAAGCTAACACCTGTCTAAGCTAACCTCTGCCTAAAATAACACCTGTCTAAGCTAACACCTGTCTAAGCCAACACCTGTCTAAGCTAACATCTGCCTAAGATAACACTTGTCTAAGCTAACATCTGCCTAAGCTAACACTTGTCTAAGCTAACACTTGTCTAAGATAACACCTGTCTAAGCTAACACCTGTCTAAGCTAACACCTGTCTAAGCTAACACCTGTCTAAGATAACACCTGTCTAAGCTAACACCTGTCTAAGCTAACACCTGGCTAGGCTACCATCTGTCTGACATTGCGCTCCACTCTTTATCTGCGGTCGGGTCGAAAGGAAAAAAACAACAAAAACCCCCACTCATTACTAAAGTAAATCTAATACCTGACTGTGCTACTTTGTTCCATATAGAGTTTAGACCAGAAGGCGACTGTAAACCATAGTCAGTAGGTCATATGAACTGGACCTGGGACCAGACTATAAAGTACCATATTGTGCCACCAGCTAAAACAGCTGGATGAAATAAATCAATATTACAATCCGACGAAAACGAAAGTAATTTTATGCATAATTTTCACATGTTTTAGTTAGTTTTGTAAGCACATAATACCTACCGTTTTAGTTGTCATTTTTTTCCTTTTAATTCTATTTTTTTCAGTTAATAAAAATGTTTTTTCTATTTTAGTTTTGTCGTTTCGTTTTTTTATGATTATAACTTTGCTTCATATCAGAAAGTTCAATATTTGCATTTGTGATTAAAAAAAGTGACATTTTTATTTCAATTGTTTGCATGTCCTGTCATTAGAAACAGTGCTTTTAAACCATTTAACCCTGATGTGTGTCAGTGCTGACACATTCTGAATGGATGGATTAGTTGAAATATTCAGAAACAATTACCTTTTTTCCTGTATTTTACTGACTTTGTTCATGGAACTGAGGAATGGAGATAAACAGGTGTCAAAGCAACTGATTTAGAAAAAGAAAAACCCCAAACTGAAACTACTGGAATGCAACTGGAACCAGATTACAATAGTAGTAAAGTTAATTTTTTGTCAAAATTTTTCATGTTATTGATTGTTTTGTAAATTTGTACTCGTTTTTGTTCATTTTGTTGCTCATTTTGTTTAGTTTTCTACATTTAGTTTTTGTATTTTATAATTTTCTTCACTTTTGTTGTTTTTGTGTCTTGCTTTGTTCATGTAATTTATTATTTTGCTGGTTTATTCATTTTAGGTCGTTTTTATTAATCACTTTGGCTGTGTTTTGTTCATTTTGTTGCTTATTTTATTTTTTGTGAAAGTGCTAAAGTCTCATTTTCTGTGTTAACAGGGGAAATCCTATGTGTTTGATCGAGTGTTTCCAACCAACACCACCCAGGAGCAGGTTTACAACACCTGCGCCAAGCAGATCGTCAAGGGTATGTGTGGACGCCTTTGTCAGGAACATGTCAGGTATGTGAAGCACTTCCTTTGTGGACTCATGTTTTCATTGTGCTCTTGTCCCTCATAGATGTGCTGTGTGGATACAATGGCACTATCTTTGCATATGGACAAACCTCCTCCGGGAAAACTCACACCATGGAGGTACGATGTTTTCTCCTCAACTGATATGTTTGTGTTGAAATTAAAACAGGGAATATTCTTGCTGTCCTTTGTTGCTGTAACCATGGGAATTTCCGCACTGTGGGACTAATAAAGGATTGATTATCTACCTCCCTACCTACCTAACTAACTCTAGAAGACACAATTCTTGTAATGTGATTTTCATTGTGTTGCTGCCTTTTTAAAGGGTACCCCATCTTTTTTATTGTTTATTTTATGTGAGTTATGTTTGTTAGTTTTTATTTTATATTAGGAAACTAAAGGAGAGTTATACAATTTGGCATACACTGTTGTACTTTTACATAAATTGATGAAAACCATATTTTATCTGGGATATTATATTTAGTAAATATACATGTATACATTTGTCTAATAAGTTGACTTTACTTTGAAATACGCAGGAAACAGATTGCCCTAAAATTTTTTATGTAAATTAGCTTACAACATTTAAGTGTGTACCAGTTTTACGTTTTATATTTTTTAAAAATATTAATTTAAACATGATAAGCAAACTGCTAATTTTAAGAGCTTTCTGAGTTTTAAATCTTAGCTGTTTCCTGGATAAATGTCACATTTGATTTTCTGTTTCAGGGTAAACTCCATGATCCGCACCAGATGGGGATCATTCCACGCATCGCAGAGGATATTTTCAACCACATTTTTGCTATGGATGAAAACCTTGAATTCCATATCAAGGTACAGTATCTGCAAATTGTTATGATGCACTGTTTGTTTTTGCTCTTCATTCTCTTTTACTTCTTCAGCCCTTGTTGAATATTGGGTTCTTTTAAAGGAAAGGCGTCATTCATATAAGTGAGGAACACTTTACAGGGTAAAACATGGCAAACATCAAAAGCATCATTGATTATAATAATACAAATATTCAAGAAATGTATAAAATGAGGCAAACTTTTTTCTTTTTTTTATATTTCCTCCTTTTTATGGCTTTAAATCTCTTTCCTCCCATTTTTTCAAACATAACTGCATGTTTTACAGCTGTATTTTATACTTATATTTTAAACCGCTTACTAATGCTATCATGTTTTATTATCATACTTATTTTGTTATTTATGTGTTCCAGATAAGTTTGACTTCTGTAAAAGAATATTGCCTTTTTTTTCCTAGCATGTTTATTCAGGGACATTTGTTTTATTTCATTAACAGGTTTCTTATTTTGAGATCTACATGGACAAAATCCGTGACCTTCTGGACGGTGAGCGCCCTTCAATGAACACATGATGATCAATGCTTAAACACAAATGTGGCAACACAGTTTAATTTGTTCTATGCAATTTATTTATATTTCAGTGACGAAGACCAACCTGTCTGTCCATGAGGATAAGAACAGGGTGCCATATGTCAAGGTTGGTCATAGAAGTGCTTTATTGTTTTTAGGTCAGAATTGTCCGTGGGCTACGTCAGCTACAGAGTATTAAATCTGTCCTCTCCTTCTCCTTTTCCTCCTCCTCGTCCTCATCAGGGATGCACTGAGCGTTTTGTCTCCAGCCCAGATGAGGTCATGGATGTGATTGATGAGGGGAAAGCTAACCGCCATGTTGCTGTGACAAGTGAGTCTTAGCACATTCTACATAATATTCTAATTATATTGCACACAAAGAGTTCTGTCATGATTTCTGCTATAACACTACTCTACAATATTTTAGAAAGCATGTGCTTCAGACATTAAATGTGCTAAATCTTAATTACTTTAATAAGATGACTCAGAAAACAAGTGACAAAAGTGTTAGTTAGTTCATGTTTTTAATATATGTGATGGTGTGTTATTCCACATATATGGTGGTTTATGTACATGTATATAATGGATTAGTAAATATTCCACTAGAAAGAACCTGTAAAGTGAATGGATCATAATGTGCAGACAGTGTGTTGAAGTAGATCTGAGATCAATATTCCTTTGGACTGAAACCGATTCTCTTGTTCATTCTAAGAATTTCACATTTTGATCCAAGATTTATTTTGGAAACTTGAGCCAACCAGCATTTAAGACTTGACTTTTCTTTATCAGTAACACACTTGTGGGAACGTTTCATTAGTTTTATTCCGGAAGCATTTTACTTGTAGACCAGTGTAAATATTTGGAGTTTTTTGTTCTGTAGGCTCCACTTCAATACATTTAATTTGAACACATCACATGCTGTATAAAAATATCTTAGTTTAATTGAACCAGACCTACAACAGTATGTTGAACAGCCGTCCACGACCAAAGTCTTGCATTCCTCTTTATCATCACCAACTCTTAAAAGTGGGGTCCAAGATGTTTTCCCGGAGCATTTTTTTTTTACTGTATTGCTTAAACTCCTCTCCACATCCCAATCACAACCAATTAATTAAATGCTCTGACACTAGAATAAAAAAAATATCGTCACTAAAAAACACCATCCAATCATTTAGAGATCCCACTCCAAATGATTGGATGGTGAGATGTCAATCAAACTAAACTATCATTTGCCTCTCCCCCATGAATTGGTCATTCTCAGAGGGGGGAGGGACAAATGGTACTTGAGTTTGATTAACATATCATTTCATATCATATCATATCATTTGAGAGGCGATCTCACTAAATCACAGCTAAAACCTCACTAAAACACAGATAAAATCTCTAAAACACAGTTAAAACCTCACTAAATCACAGCTAAAACCTCTAAAACACAGTTTAAACCTCATTAAAACACACATAAAACCTCATTAAAACACAGTTAAAACCTCTAAAACACAGTTAAAACTTCACTAAAACGCTGCTAAAAGTCATAAAAATCTTCACTTTCTCTCACCAGCTGCCTTCTGCTGCTTTAAGCTCCACCCACTTCCACCCCTCCCCCTCGGCAAATGTAGACTTCGACCCTGATGCTTTATAGAATAGAAAGTACAGCTAAAAGATGACATTTGGATTTTCAATACAACACAATGGTCTGAAAAGGAATCGTCTTCCATACAGTATGTGAGCACAAGACTCAGTGTTGGTTTTCCTTTGCACTGTTGCAGCCTTCAAAACCTGCCACTGATGCGTGAAGTGACAGCTGAGTTCATTCCGCCTGTTATTGTGTCTTGTTATGTAATTTTTCATGTTATTATAATTTTCCAGCTTCATTCAGTCTCATAAAAGGGAAGGGGGTCTTTTCAGATGCCATTCGCCGTGATGTAAATGACAGTTAGTGCTTGGATGTGGAGTCAGTAACAATGGGAAACAACGCCTCTGCTTAAAACCATTATCTCTAAGCCAGTCCTGGATTGAACAGCTGTAACATCATGTAGAATAAGTCACGTTCTGGCTGGAGACAATTGTGTGTTTTTATTTAACCCGTAAAGATCCAAACAGCAACTTGTGACCAAAACCATCTACTGATCTACAGTGTTTAATACCTGCTGATCCACTAATTCTGTCAATACATGTCAATAATTGGTGTCAAACATGCGGCCCGGGGGCCAAAATCGGCCCACCAATGGGTCCAATCTGGCCCCTTGGATGAATTTGTGAAAGGCAAAATTTACACAAAAGATGTTAATAATTAAGGAAGTTAAAATGATTTGACATAATTATTTGACACTCTAAAATGGATCATCATAATAAATAATGGATTATGAAAAAAAATATATTTTGGTGTTAAAAAAGGGAATAAATAAACAAGCAAATAAATAAAAAAATAAAAGAGACTAGCCTGGTACAAAAAATGTGAATAACGTGAAATGTATGTGGAATTTTAACAATATTGTGAATGTTACTAAATTTGTGTATTTGTAAATCCACTGTTAAAGTTGTGATGCACATGTACATAAATAATAAACTAAAGTGCAATATTGTTAATATCGCACTCATTTTTCTTAAGATTTTTCAGGTTGTTAATATTTGTTCATGTTATGTTCAATTACAGTTCATAGATGTAAACATTTTCATGATGGAATTTTACTATTTTTGCTCAAAAACTTAGAGAAAACTTTGGAGTTGACATTATTTCTATGTTTTTTTGTCCTATTATTTCTATAATTGTACTGGTTCGGCCCACTTTATACCATTTTAGGCTGAGTTTGGCCCCTGAATTAAAATGAGTTTGATACCCCTGGTGTAAAATACAGTTTGTCATCTTTTCATAGTCATCAGATATGACCCATCTGGACATTCAGAGGCTCCGTAGTTACCATGGAAACCATCTTCTGCAACACTAATTCCCCAGTAAAACCCATGAAGTGTGATAAGTGACACTGAATAGACACACTTAATTTATGTTCAATTAATGATATATTTTTTGTGGGATTTCTTTTTTCAGTTTTGTCTGTTTTTGATAAAATAACGTTCCACCTTAGTCTGAGCTTTTATGGAATATAGGAAAATAAATGACTTTTACTAGAAAAACTGTCAAATTCAGGGGATAACAATATAATAAATGCTGATAAATCACTTAAAAAATTGAAATCAAATGAAAAAAATTATTTAAGAACCAGAGGTGGTCAAAGTGCTCACATTTTGTACTTAAGTAGAAGTACAGCTACTTATGTGGAAAAATACAGCAATGAAGTACTTTTACAATTAGTTTTTTCTTGGTCTTAATACATTCTGGTTACTTAGTTACTGTTACTGACTGTTACTTGGTTTTGGTTCAGGTGAAACTGTCTACACAATAAACAAGGAGTGGAAAAAATAGATGACAAATAATCTGTTGAGATGAAAAAAGATTGGAAAATGTACAATAAAACTAGTTAAAAACAACAAAAATAAGTCTCTAACCCTTATATTAGATTTTTAAAAAATCTACGAAAACAGAAAAAAAACTAAAAAATATTAGTATTAGAATAATGTGATGACAATACATGTGATGTGAAACAGCGGTGTATCAGATTTGCTGAAAGCTGCACCGTCTGCTGTGCTTCCTGAGTGGACGCCTGCTGAGTCACGGTGCTGCAGGACGGCTGCTGATACCAGACTAATGGGCCAACGCTCTGCAGACACTGGGCTTATGCCCTCAGATATCATCTGCAGAGAAACCTGAACTTTCCCACTCTGAGGAGGGTCCATTTGGATCAGATCTCAGCTCAACTGACGTCATACTGCTGCAAAAAAGACCTGCTTCACAAAAGAGCACACATTATTCTGAATGCAATGAAATGATATTGACTTTCAGGACGTTAACCCTTCAACGGCTGAGTTTAAATATGTGGGTATATATAAAAAAAAAAGTAGGGCTGTCTAAATGAACACATTCAGGTGAATTAATCCATTAGCGCATACACATATATATATATATATATATATATATATATATATATATATATATATATACACATACACATACATATATGGACGTTTATTACAAAATGCGGCTCAACAGGGCATACAGTATTTTTGTCCATCCAGAGCCTCCCTCCTCACTGCTGTCACTTGTTTTTTTCGTGCAGACATGAATGAACACAGCTCTCGCAGCCACAGCATCTTCCTGATCAACATCAAGCAGGAGCATGTGGAGACCGAGCAGAAACTGTGTGGAAAACTCTACCTGGTGGATCTGGCTGGTAGTGAGAAGGTACAGTCCCACCCACTGAAGAAAACCATCTTTATTTATTTATATCTTTATTTAGGCGAGAAAATGCACATTAATGAACACATTTATACCTTTCAGTATAAACATGTAAATATGCCGGAGTTAGCATCAATGCTAATTTCTATCCGCAGTCCTCATTACATGAGTAAATAAATAACAAACAATTATTTTGTCTTGCCTTTTATTTATTTTTTTCCTCTTCTAGTGCCTCAGCGGTCAAATGTTTGACATAATTGACTGTGTCTTTGTCTTTATTCCAGGTCAGTAAAACTGGGGCTGCAGGAGCCGTCCTGGATGAGGCTAAAAACATCAACAAGTCTCTATCGGCTCTGGGAAATGTCATCTCAGCTTTGGCCGAGGGAACGGTGAGACACTTTCTACATACATGATGAACTCTAATAACCAAGTGGATTTGTCCTTATTTTGGATTTAGCTTTTTTTGCTGTTGTCTGCTTTGTTGTACTTTACAATTGCAGCTGTAAATGTGAAATATTAATATCTTATCTTATCTTATCTTATCTTATCTTATCTTATCTTATCTTATCTTATCTTATCTTATCTTATCTTATCTTATCTTATCTTATCTTATCTTATCTTATCTTATCTTATCTAGATGTGATATAAGTACTCACATTCTGTACTTAAGTAAAAGTAGAGCTACTTGTGTTGAAAAAGTACTCTCGTAAATGTAGAAGTACTGATTCAACTCCTTTACTTAAGTAATTTCTAGTT
This sequence comes from Siphamia tubifer, assembly GCA_020466265.1. Taxonomy (NCBI): domain Eukaryota; kingdom Metazoa; phylum Chordata; class Actinopteri; order Kurtiformes; family Apogonidae; genus Siphamia; species Siphamia tubifer. Next base: position 9,256,818 of record CM035789.1, on the reverse strand, counting down.
TCAAAAAGTAAAAGTATATTCTGAGAATATAAGGAGTATAAAGTACAGATAGTTATGAACAACTGTAGGGAGGAAAAGTAAAAGAGTTTAAAGCTCTGACAGGAGGAAGCTGACTGTCCTAATGTTAGTTTTATTTTGTAGAGGTATCTCTATCGTACCCCTGAGGAGTCCATCACATTGTGGCCAGTTTACTTCAATTTCTGCCAAGTCAACAGGTTGACACATCAAATGCCAAAACTCTCCCCACCAATTATACGATTAGTTGGATGCGGCACCATCAATCTGTCGCTTCTGACACGCTGGGCAGTTTGAGAAGATCCAAATAGAGAAAAATACAGAGAATGCTAAAACTTTGTTGGATAAAATCTTCCAAAATGAGCAGAAAGACAAAAACAGGAGCCAGGTGGCTTTTCTGTCCTGCTTTGTCACCATCTGCATCCCTTCGGTCTTCTGCTCATCTTATTTTCCGACCTCTTTTTCTCTCTCCTATCTTTTCTCGCTCATGCAGAAAAGTCACGTGCCGTACCGTGACAGTAAAATGACCCGCATCCTGCAGGACTCACTGGGTGGAAACTGCCGCACCACCATGTTCATCTGCTGCTCCCCCTCTAGCTACAACGACGCTGAGACCAAGTCCACTCTGATGTTTGGACAGCGGTATGTTAGTGGATACAGCCAATGCACATGTGGGCAGAAATACACTTTACAAAATATAGGCTGCAAACAGTGGCGATCCTCGAGTTGTTCACTCCCTGGGCAAAATCCTCCGCCTCACCACCCAAACAAGACCATGGTCCATACAAACTCAGTTCAAAACAACTACATTCAAGAAGAAATCTACTGTTTTAATGAGTACTGCAATAAGAAAAATTAATATATTATAAACTATAAGTACAAATAGGTTTTTGAGCATACCCCCCCCCCCCCCCCCCCCCCCCACAAAGGATGCAATTACTTCACATTATAGCCATGTATGACAGTTCAGCTATGTAAGAAAGCAAAAGTGTGCTCCAGCTCCACCTGGTGGTCAAAATATTGCACAATCAGTCAGTTATTGAAGAGTGCAGATTGAGTTACCATATAACAGTGTTTCCCAACCTTTTTGAGCTATGGCACATATTTTACATTAGAAACATCACAAGGAACATTACCAAAGAAAAATCTCACAAAAAGTATATTTATTGAAATATAATGCAAATTGATTTGCTCATTCAGTGCAAAACCTGAGCCTGTTTAGTTAAACATTTCATTTCAGATGTTTATGTCGCATAAATGACAAACATACAAACGAAAAGGATTGGTTTGAAGCCAAGGCTTATTATGAACCAATCCATTACAACTAATACATTTACAAGTAAACATAGTATTTGGAAAAAAAAATAATCTACATCAACTAAAGAAAAAGAAAGGAGTGATGAGAATGAAGAAAATAACAACAAAAAAATGTTTGTGTTCTCCTTCTCACTGTTCCTCTGTTTGATCTCCTTGGATCCAGTGCTAAGACCATCAGGAACACGGCCTCCATCAACCTGGAGCTGACCGCTGAGCAGTGGAAGAGGAAGTTCGAGAAGGAAAAGGAGAAGAACAAGAGCCTGAAGGAAACCATCCAGAAGCTGGAGGCTGAGCTCAACCGCTGGAGAAATGGTGAGATGTGTTTGACAGCAGCATGTGACACCACACACTAAAAACATTAAGGCAAAACTAAATGGATCAAGCCAAAAATGAGTCTATATCTGAAAATCCTTCAGTTCACTTATTTTTATTTAAGCAGTTCATCTTAAAAAAATAAATAAAATACAGAACAAAAGAAAAAAAGGACAAAATAAGGAGTCACCCCTCAAAAGGAGTAGGTTGAAGTCCAGAGAAGTTATAAAAATCCTACCCCTCATTTAACAAGTTTGGATAGTGATGATACTCCCACGTACACTATATATATATATATATATATATATATATATATATATATATATATTTGTGGACAGATTATAACTGAGTACAGTTATTGCTCATTATTTGCACTGAAGCTAATGATACTTTTTCTGTTATAAAAATGTCATCTTACAGTGAACCAGATAATATGGTTTGTTCTTTGTCTGTTTTATGGTGATGGCTTCTTGTTAGTGACCTGCATTTGTCGTGACATCTTACTAAAGACCAGAAAACAACTGGAACTGAAATACTCCACTCATTATTATTTGCTCTGTTTTTGTGTGTTTTTTAAAATTATTATTTAGGCGAGGATGTGCCTGAGACAGAGAGGACCACATCTGAAGTTGTAAACCGCATCGAGTCTGTGGAAGAACGTCCGATTCTGGACAATGACACCTCCTCCATTGTGGTCCGTATCTCTGAGGAGGAGCGTCAGAAATATGAGGAGGAGATCCGCAAGCTGTACAAGCAGCTGGACGACAAGGTACAAACAACACTGTCAGTGTTAACAAAGTCACTGGAATTCTACTGTCATTGAAAAGGCTGGAACACACAGTTTATCAAATAGAGGTAGACACTGATTTTTTTAATATATATATATATATATATATATATATATATATATATATATATATATATATATATATCAGCAATCAGCCTATTTTCTTTTTAAACCCAATATTTGATCAAAAGTAAAATGTTCTAAGATAACACTGGTCTACAAATAAAATGCTTCTGGAATAAAACTAATGAAATGTTCCCACATGTGTGTTACTGATAAAGAAAACTCAAGTCTTAAATGCTGGTTGGCTCAAGTTTCCAAGATAAGTCTGGGGTTAAAGTGTGAAATTCTTAGAATGAACAGGAGAATAGGTTTTAGTCTAAAGGAATATTACTACTACTTCAAAACACTGTCTGCACATTATGATCCATTCACTTTATAGGTTCTTTCTAGTGGAATATTTACTAATCCATTGTATACATGTACATAAACCAGCATATATGTGGAATATCACACCATCATATATATTAAAAACATGAACTAACCGGCACTTTTGTCATTTGTTTTCTGATTCATCGCATCTTGTGAGATTTAGCACATTTAATGTCTGAAGCAGATACTTTCTAAACATGGTAAACCAGTGCTATCACATATCACATATGATATGCCCCCCCCCCCCCTGTACTTCTACAGTGTTGTCTGTGCATCCGTGTTCTTTTTATAAAACAACAGATTTCTACAGATTTCTTCTCATGGACTTGATGTTCTCGTGTATGTGACAGACACTAGTGCATCTTTATAATGACACCATGTTTGTGTAGGATGATGAGATCAACCTGCAGTGCCAGTTGGTGGAGAAACTCAAACAGCAGATGTTGGACCAGGATGAGGTTTGTGCACATGCGACACATGACCCAGAAGTTACTCACTTCTTAGTAGAGTTGTAAAGTCACAGGGTGTCTCCTCCTCGGTGCAGCTCCTGGCTTCATCCCGAGGCGACGGAGACAAGGTTCAGGCTGAACTGGGTCGACTTCAGGTGGAGAGCGACTGTGCTAAGGCGGAGGTGAAGGAGGTTCTGCAGGCTCTGGAGGAACTGGCCATTAACTATGACCAGAAGAGCCAGGAGGTGGAGGAGAAAGGTCTGCAGAACCAGCTGTTAGCCGACCAGCTGGCCCAGAAGATGGTGAGTTCAAGAGCTGTCATCTGTAAATGGAGGTGCAACTACAAGATCTGATCATTCCTTTCCTGGAATTACTTTGATATTGTTCAGTAGCAGCAGAGGTGGGAAGTAACCGAGTAGAATTACTTCATTACTGTACTTAAGTAAAAAAAATTAGGTATCTGTACTTTTTCTGATACATTTTTACTTTTACTCCTTATATTTGTTCATAAATATCTGTTCTTTATACTCCTTATATTTTCAGAATAGTTTTTGAAACTAAACAGACGTGACTGTACGAAAAATAAGTCACTTCAATGGAAAATCAGTGGAGGCAAGAAATTGTGACTTTATACATTATGAATATGACTTGTATGTCATGATTATGACTTTTATCTCATAATTTAGACTTTTTAACTCATAATTATGCATTTTTTAAGATCTCATATTTATGATTTTTTTCCCCTATAATAAAAAATGTATTGTAATCAGACTCTTATTGTTCTATTTTTTTTACTTCATGTAAAGTGTCTTTGAGTGCCATGAAAAGCGCTATACAAATACAATTTATTATTATGAAGATGACTTTGTATCTCAATTGTGTTTTTTTTCCCACTTTTCCTGAATGTCCTGTCCATATCCACAAACCTGAGTACTGTGACCTGATCAAACACATTAACTACACAGTAACTCACTTTTAAAGGCTTTGTCTTTGGATAATTTTGAAACTTTTCAAATTTTTCCTGGTTAAATAAGTATCATTTCATCTGGGGCAAAAAAAAATATAGCTTTAAGTTTTGCCTTTCTTACTTTATTAAAATTGAAAAGTTTTACTTTTATACTTTTACTTCAGTAAAGGAGTTGAATCAGTACTTCTACTTTTACCAGAGCATTTTTTCACACAAGTAGCTGTACTTCTACTTAAGTACAGAATGTGAGTACTTCTATCACATCTGTCTATAAGTAGTATTTTGCATATTCATTCATTTGACTAGTAAATGCAGTATTCATCAAAAGTATGAACCTTATTTGGTTAATTAAATATTTGTGATTGGTAGGCCAGTCTGATGGAGCTGGAGGCTGAGCTGTCTCGTATGCAGGAAGTGAGCGGTCAGCAGAGGAAGCGCATTGCTGACGTCCTCAATGGTTTGATGAGGGACCTCAGTGAGTTCAGCACCATTGTAGGCAACGGGGAAATCAAGCTGGTGAGTCTGTACTAAATGGAAAAAGCACAATACACAGTATAGGATATATGTGTGTTTATGGGATTTACCTCTAAGTTCTGTCTCGTATTACACTGGTTTTACAAGTAAAATGTTTCTGGACTAAAACTAATGAAATGTTACCACATGTGTGTTAATGATAAAGAAAAGTCAAGTCTTAAATGGTGGTTGGCTCAAGTTTCCAAGATAATTCTTGGGTCAAACTGTGAAATTCTTAGAATGAACAAGAGAATAGGTTTTAGTCCAGAGGAATATTGGTGTCAGATCTACTTCAAAACACTGTCTGCACATTATGATCCATTCACTTTACAGGTTCTTTCTAGTGGAAAATGTTGTTCTACCTAACAGCATTAATATATATTTTTTAATGTGTGAGTAATGTGCAAAATGGACATGCTTTAGCCACATTTATGGTCCATCACAAATTCAGTTTAAGGACGGATACCTTAATTTGTAGTTTCCAGTCACATACACGGCAGCCATGGAAAAAATGTTTCAAGATTCATTGACATCATTGTCTTACAATTCAATAGGATTATTATTATTATTATTATTATTATTCATTGCCATTGTGTAGATACTTTGCCTTTCAGCTTTGCCTTATGTGTATTTTAAAAACTGTAATTTGATTGTAATCCCCCCCCTTTTTTTATCTCTTATTATGTATTGCTATCCTTATTTCATTGTTTTTTTTTTAGACCATTTAGATGTTGTTGAATGCTCTTTGTAATGACTGTGTGTGCATGATGTCTGGTTGAATGTGGCTAAATGTTTATTTATTTTTAACTGACTTTTAGTCATTTTAGGTCCATGTTTTTATAAATGAGGCACTGACTGGAGAGCACTTTGAATTTCATTGTACATGTGACAATGACAATTAAATATCTATTGATCTATTTCCAAATCCATTGTATACATGTACATAAACCACCATATATGTGGAATAACACACCATCATATATGTTAAAAACATGAACTAACCAACACTTTTGTCATTTGTTTTCTGATTCATCTTTTTAAAGTATGTAGGATTTAACACATTTAATGTCTGAAGCAGATACTTTCTAAAAAAAAAACATTGTAGAGAAGTGTAATGTAAATGTTTCTTGGTTCTGTAGCCAGTGGAGATCAGCGGAGCCATTGAGGAGGAGTTCACTGTGGCTCGACTCTACATCAGTAAGATCAAGTCTGAGGTGAAGAGCATGGTGAAACGCTGCCGTCAGCTGGAGAACATGCAGCTGGAATGTCACCGCAAGATGGAGGAGACCGGGAGGGAGCTGTCGTCCTGCCAGCTCCTCATCTCACAGGTCAGTGAAAGGAAATGGAACCTCCTGAGAGTCAGCGACGCATTTTGATCCTCTGTAAGGGACAAAGGTTTCACAGCTTTACTAATAAAATAAATACAATGCTATCCACTCCAAAGACTATTCCATTAAAAAATAAAAAAATGTATTAGAGGGGGGTTGCATTTTGGTATTTGTTTGTTTGAAATTTTTATTTCAAACGTTTAGAAAATAAAATCAATACAAATCAAGCAACAAAACATAAATAATGATATACAAAGGATTAATAAGTAAACAAAAGAGAATATATATATATATATATATATATATATATATATATATATATATATATATATATATATATATATATATATATATATATATATATATATATATATATAATAAACGAAATGAAACATGTTTGAAAAGGAGTAAGAAGTAAAAACTTATGCACTCCTACTTCCAATCTTTATTCCCTATGATGTTTATATAGGAATGATGAGTTTCTATGAATATCAATGTAATAATAATAACTATACAACTATATCTATATATAACTATAAAATAACTATAACTATAGTGGATTCCCACCCATGTGACCCCTCCTGACGTGTCCACCATAGTGACAGTCTACCCTCCGTCTCCCCGCATGTAGTCAGCCATGAAAAGTCCTAATTTAGTTGTAAATTATTCTTAGATCAGCTGTGATGTAACTGTGTTTAGTCAAATATTAGTTCAGTTTTAGTTTTGTTTGTTTGCCAGTTTGTTTATTTGTTTTTTACAATTTTAGCCCTAGTTTAGCTTCAATTTTCACAGCAATACACTTTAAAGACATCTATGCTAAATAGGTTTTCCATTTCAACAATGAAATACTTTTGAAAATATATATTTTAGGAGTTTTTATGTACAGAAAGAATACATTTCAGAGTTTCTCTTTTCTGTTAATGTGCAGACAACAGGGCAACCATTGGCTTCTATATAAACTAGTGTTTCCATTGTGGTGATCAGCTGTTTTGTCCTGGTGCAGAGGGTAATTGCACCCCCTACTGTCTGAACAGCTGTGTGAGTTTGTTGTGTTTTCCTGTGAACAGCATGAGGCCAAGATCCGCTCCCTGACCGAGTACATGCAGAGTGTGGAGCAGAAGAAGAGGCTGCTGGAGGAGAGCCACGACTCCCTGAGCGAAGAGCTGGCCAAGCTGCAGGACCAGGGTACGCACGCACACACACACACACACACACACAAGAGATGATACATATAGGTACTACTTAGAAAATTATAATATCCTGAAAAAGTGCATGCATTTCGGTCAGCTGAAATACATTATATAGACCAGGGGTGGGCAACTCCAGGCCTCAAGGGCCGGTATCCTGCAAGTTTTGGATGTTTTTCTCTTCCATCACCACTGGAAGCCATTATATTATTATCAGGCTTCTGTAGAACTGGATGATAAGATGATCAATTAATTGAATTAGGTTTGATGGAAAAGGTAAATATCAAAAACATGCAGGATTCCGACCACCCCTGATATAGACAAATATTATGTGAACCAATATATTTCAAGCTTTTACTTGTCACTACTACCAAGGAGGTTATGTTTTTGCTGGAGTTTGTTTGTCTGTCTGTATGTCAGTTAGCTAGCAAGATACTTATAGATGGATCTTGATGAAAATTTCCTCACTTTGAAATTTATTCTCCATTTACCAGAATGTAAAATTTCAAAGTGATCCAGAATCCAGAATCTCTTCCAGATCATCACCAAAATCTAATCATTTGTTTCCCAGCATGTCATAAAATTTTCATCAAGGTCTGTCCATGACTTTTTGAGTTATCTTGCTAACAGACAGAAACATAACCTCCTTGGTGGACCTCTCTTCATTCGGAGGGGGGTGGGGGGGTCTGCCTTGGCGGAAGTTTGTGCTCTCAGAGTGCGTTTCTAGTTTTAATTTTGCTGATTAGGACACTTTTACAGCTCCAGAAAACTCACTTTGAAGCAATTTTCTGTTTTTTGTGTTTGAGGTTTTAATAAGCTGTAAATCTTAATCAGCAAAATTACAATAAAGAAATGCTTGAGATATCCCACTGTGCATGTCATGATGTGTCCATAAAATGTATTGGTTTCACCTTTTATGTTGAATTACCTGAATAAAACTACCTGTATATACACAGTTAAAGGATCAGCAGCAGTGTTCCAGGTACAGGTATGTATGAGCGCTGGTTTGTCCTAAACACTTCCCTCTGTGTTTCTTCGTACAGATAACTCCCAGATGGATGAGAAAGATGCTGAGAAGGGAGAGACTGAGGATGGAAATGTCAAGGTATGAAACTTTTATTGTATTATCACATGAACAGAGTTATTGACAATTGTGTTGTTTCTTTTTTCTTTGCCGTTTATGATGTGCAAATAAAGAAATGTAATTAAATTAATAAAGCATAAATACGTTTTTTCTTTATTCCTGGGTTGTGTAACCTGTTCAGTGTCCCCGTCAGCGTTGACACCTTCTGAATGGATTGTTTAGTTTAAATATTTAGAAAAATTCAACCTTCTTTTTTCATTGTTTTATTTATTTATTTATTTTTACTGTGTTTCTACTGATGGATGGAACAGTAGTCTCAGGAGTTAAAGGGTTGAACTTGTTGTGATGTTGCAGAAGTCCAGTCGCCAGCAGGGGGAGACACACCGCGGCCTCCATCACAAACAGCTGGCCCGACTGCGGGATGAGATCAATGAGAAGCAGAGGATCATCGATGAGCTCACAGAGTCAGTAACTTTTATTAGTCATCTGATCTTACACACATCCTTCCATATCACATCAGAGGTGATAAAAGTACTCACATACTTAAGTAGAAGTACAGCTACTGGTGTGAAAAAATACCCTGGTAAAAGTAGAAGTACTGATTTACTTCTGTACTTAAGTAAAAGTTAAAAAAAAAAAAAAGTAATAAAGTAAAAAAGTAAAACAGAATTTTTTGGGGGTTTTTTGCGCAGGATGAAATAACACTTATTTAACCAGAAAAAAAAAAAATCATAAAAGTATCAAAAGTATCGAAAAATTACACCTTTAAAAATGAGTTATTGTATAAATAATGTGGGTATGGGCAGGAAATTATGGAAAAATAGGGGGAAAGTCACAAGTGAGATTAAAAAACAAAGAATTATGAGATTAAAAACTCAAAAGTATTATATAGAAAGTCACAATTTGAAATGATTGGGCAAAGGTCAAAACTCGAGTACAGATACCTAAGAAAAAATCTACTTTTAAGTACAGTAATGAAGTATTCCCACCTCTGTATCACAGGCATCATTTCATCCACTATATTTTTGTTATGTTGTTGTTATGCTTTGTTTTCCTCTAAACATGTTTTTCTAAATGTGTTGTTTGGCGTCTTCAGCCGTAACTCTAAACTGGAGCTGGAGCTGGCTCAGGTTCGTGCAGACTTTGAGCGTCTGAAGACTCAGGACACGACCAAGAGCGAGCGTCTGGAGGAGCTCTCGTAAGCATCTAGAAGAATATTAGCATAATTATTATTAGGGCTTTTTTTTAATATATACATTATGTTTAAGTGCAAATTTTTAGGTTTTTACAGAAACACTCACATTTAATGGGATCTGTTCTGGACCCTTCACACCTTTCCTGAAAATGTCATAGAAATGTGTCCAGTAGTGTTAGTATAAAGCTGCTGACAAAAAAAACAAAACATAATTACTACAATGCCCTCGTCTCCCTTTCAGGCAGTGGGATAAATATAATTAATACATGCAATTTTTTTAACATTATAAAAAGAAAAGAATCTTGAAAATTGCCAAATCAAAATGCAATATTGAAATATTTCTTGCTATTATAATATCATAAATTGTAGAATATGATTTTATATTGCTATGCTGCAATAGTTAATGCCAAAGTTCACAATTATTTTTACTATTATTTATTAGGGCTGTCAAATTATTCAAATTTTTAATCAGATTAGTCACAGGGTTGCTATGGATTCATTTAGATTAATCATGATCAAAACACTTTATGTTGGTCAAGTGTTCTGTATACAAAGAGAAAAAAAACTGGAAAAAAATATACAAAACCTGCTAAAATTAACAAAACATATTCAAAAACTCTTCAAAAATGCAGAAGCAAAACACCAAAAAAATGACAAAACATGCAGAATATTTACAAAAATATAAATATATATGCAGTTAACGTGTTTATTCAACACCTTCAACAGTTTCAACAAAACAACTGTAAACAAAGGTTCCATTTACCTGCGTTAAAATGTCGTAATCACATTAAACATGATGATGCATTAATCCACACTAATGCATTAATTTTGACAGCCCTACTTGTTTATATTTAAATTCAGTAGTAAAGGGGTTAAAGGACAGGTTTAGTTTATTTATTTTCATTGATAGTTTTTTTTTTTTAATAAGCTTCTCCAAGATATATATTTTTTTAGTTTAAGAGTAGAAATGACTGTTCCGTTTAATTGCTTTAAAATTTTTAATCAGATTAACAGCAAATTGGCTTAATCCACTTTAATGCTTTTCATTTTGACAGCCCTATTATCTATGTATGTATTTATTTATTTATTTATTTACTTCCAGATTCCTGCATGAGCGTCATGAGCAGACTAAACAGGACTTGAAGGGTCTGGAGGAGACTGTCGTGAGTTAAATATACTCAAATATCCATGTATCTTTATTTTTTACTTATTGTTTGTCTGTTTATTTATTGGTCTGTGACTCTATCCATCTGTCTGTCTGTCTTTTAAATAACCTTTCTTTGCTCACATGTCTTTATAACATCTCGTCCATCTGTGTGTCTGTCCTCTAGGCCCGCGAACTCCAGACCCTCCACAACCTGCGCAAGCTGTTCGTTCAAGACCTCACGTCGCGGGTTAAAAAAGTAAGCGGCCGAAAAAGACGAGGAGGAAAAAGCAGTGACGCGTAATGTCACCAGACTGCAGAGATGTGTTTTAATCTGGCCAAAGGGCTTTCAAGGAAACTGTGACCTTAATACCAACGTCAATCTGAGCAGAAATAACACACACATCCTTCATCCTCTTTAATTCCCTTCATTTTGAATCAAGAAATTTGCTTTTTGTGTATTTTACTCTTCAGTGATTAGAGTTAAAGCAGATCAGAAATGGATATGTAGCAACAAGGTATAAGAAAAATATGGATAATGATAGATAGATAGATAGATAGATAGATAGATAGATAGATAGATAGATAGATAGATAGATAGATAGATAGATAGAAAATAACAAGTGTTAATATAACACTTAGAGAGTTAATTTGAACACTACCTCAGTGAACTGTATGGTCCCTATCTACAGAGTGTAAAACTACACTAATTACTGTCAGTCAGCTTTTACACTGTGAGAAATAACACCCATAGTGTTATTCACATTCAACACTGAAGATTTTAATGTTCAGAAATAACTTTTCCAGTGTTAAACTGACTTAAAACAACATGTTTATAAATGAATGAGTCTAAATAGTGTTGATTTTTAGTTATTTGAAAACATGTACCCAACACTGACACTCTAACTTTATGTCATTTTATGTTGAAATAAAACCACCTCATCCTTAACTATATTTTTCCTTAACTATATCCTCCTTCCTCATATCTTTGTTGTTCCTTTTTTTTTTTGCAGAGTTCCGAAATGGAGCCTGATGATAGCGGGGGGTCTTGCACCCAGAAGCAGAAGATTTCCTTTCTTGAGAATAACCTGGACCAACTTACAAAGGTTCACAAACAGGTAAACATGCAACTTTTATTCAAGAAGATACAATTATTTAGTACCCAAAACTTTTTCTAAAACATATATTCAAAATATACTGTCCTGTGTTTTAATATTCAAATGTATTAATTAAAAAATAAAAGATTGAAATTCTAACTTATGTACTTGATTTTATTTTTTTCCCAATGTTGTAAATCTACAAATCTCAAATAATACATATATTTTATTTATTTTTTATTTTCTTTTTATTGCCAAAAATGTTTACATTGGAGTAGCATACATGTCTCTTAAGAAGCAATAAAAAAAAGCAAGATAGAAAATAAAAAGAACATAAAAAGTGCATAGTGAAACAAGAACAAGGCAGCAATAGTCATGGAGTGTTGGAGGAGTTCTAACAATGTTGTCCAGTCAAGTATGTATATGATTGTTTTTGTTTGTTTACATCCCTATGTGGGTTAAAAAATGTGTATATTAAGTGAACACACATAAACACACACACACACACACACACATATATATATATATATATATATATATATATATATATATATATTATTTTTTAAAAATCATTTTGAACAAACAAACAAAAAAAGAACAGACAATGAGTTTTTTGTTCATAAAGGAGTTAGTAGAAACGTATCTATTCATGTTTAGCCCAATTCCTTAGAAATACTGCAATTCATAACAATCACAATATTACTGTTAGCAATACTAATAATATTCTAACAATACTAGTGACTTTATCACAAAAAATAAATACAATAAAAATCAAAACTTCTAGTTAAATAAAAAAAAAATTGCAGAAAATGGAAGCACTTCTACTCAGAATCATATCCATTGGATGAGTAAAATTCTGTAGTTAAATTCCCCTCCTGATATTTATAGCATCTGACCTTCCCATCGGCTTCATTAACATCTATTTACACCCCCCACCCCCACCCCCCCATACCCTCCAGCTGGTTCGTGACAATGCAGATCTGCGTTGCGAGCTTCCAAAGCTGGAGAAACGTCTTCGGTCTACTGCTGAGAGAGTTAAGGCCCTGGAGACTGCACTGAGGGACGCCAAAGAGGGCGCCATGATGGACCGACGCCGCTATCAGCAGGAGGTGGACCGCATCAAGGACGCCATGCGGGCAAAGAACGCCATGAGGCGCCCGCATGCAGCACAGATTGGTACTGCGTTGTAACATGACTGGTGTTTTTAGCTCATAATCTGCTTGATGGCCGTTTCCCTTCAGTTTGACCCACTTCCTGTGCAGTAACAGTGACCCACTTACACAGTTATGTTACTTTCTCACCCTGACAGCCAAGCCTGTGAGACCAAAGCAGCTTCCTGTTTGCTCACCAACCAACCCCTTCTACACCTACATCCGTGCCACTGAACAAGCCAACACCTACAGCAACGCCCTTTTCCAGAGAGGTGTGACACAGCAGAGCGCCGCCACCGTCAACTGCAACCCCAACTCTGTCCAGACCAACACGTGAGTTTACAGCTTTGTTTTGTCCAGCGAGTAGGATGAGTCTGTTCTGGTTCCTGAAAACACACAAAACCAATATTACAGTGCAAAACTCTCAAGCTGGGTTTGACTTGATGCTAGAAACATGAACAACGCGTAAATGACGTGTCCCTTTTTCATATTTGTGCATGTCGATGCAAACACAGCGGGCTGTGTGTTCACCACTCAGACAGTAGGTGGTAGCAGAATCACCTGTGACTTTTGCAGGTTGTCATTGCAAGTGACATTATGGGTGACATCAGTCAAAACGACAACTGTAGAGGAGTGCATTCTATTGCTACTTTTACATCAATGGCGGGGAAAAAAACCCAGCAGCACAAACAGCGGTGGTATGTTCGCCCTTTGAACATCTGCAGAGACAGTTTGTTTCTCTGGTGCGGCCAATGGGAGAGACGTTTTTATACAAATGACGATATTGTCTAATCACTTCACACAGCTTCTCTTCTTGTCCAGTCATTTTTGGAATACTTCTTCTATGAATATAACAAATACATGAAAGATAGTACAATATTTTCAGTATCGTCCCCACTGATAACACAAGGTATTGTGTGGATCGGCGCGTCGTGGATCAAGAGGTGAGAGGACGTGTTTTCCTATGCAGTAATGGCGGCCGATGCGTAGCCTTGTCGCCACGTATGCGTAGCAATGTATCAACTATGTTCGAGCCCTAAATCTTACCAAGATGGTAAATGGACTGCACTGACAAAGTTTGAAATACTTGTCTGATTCCCGGAGAAAAATGTAATAACTTGCACTTTTGTAGAATAAAAAAATCAGGCTTTGGATTCAATAATTCACAATTTGGCAAACCAATGACACAGTAAAATCTGCACGGCACGTACCTGGTGGTGTTTTCCAGATGACAATACATGTCCATATAAGGACATATGAGGTCAAAGTTGAACAATATTTACATAACATCGACTATGTGACAAAAGGTGACCACTACCAAATAAGGGCCGTCTTTATTTTCCGATGTTGAATTTGGTCACGTTTCAAGCCCATAGAACCCGACAAGTATCTCAACAGTGTTCACTAGTTTACACCATGCATCTTCCAGAAGTCAAGATACTCTAAAATATTTAGTTTTCTTGTACCAAACTGCATGAATACACGTGTACATGTGTATTCTGAGTGATGATAGTAGTGAGATGATGACATGAAACATGACAGGTAATAAATGTTTTGTTCACAGAAGGATCTATGAAGACTTAAATTAAAAGAACAGTAAAGGAATAAAGTATTATGTTAATGCGATGGGTTACAAAGCTATATACGGTGTCAATATAGGTATTATTACAGGGTTTCTACAGATCCTTGAAAAGTCTTAAAAGGTATTGAATTCATTGTTCTAATAATAAGGCCTTAATTGGCATTAAAATGTCTTAAATTGAATTTTCAAAAGTGTTAAAATTGTGGACACATTAGTAAGATTGATGTTATTTGGAACCATTTAGGCTGTTTATATTACAAAAATAATTTAGGGTGAGTAGAAAATGAAGGCACATCATTCTGTGTGTGTAGTATTCCTTTAACTATAATTAGTTTTGTGCAAGTGTGTGTTTATATGGTGTGTGTTATATATTCCAAATTTGAAAGTTATACTTCTTGATGAAATGGTTCATGAATGTAGCAGCAACTGGACCAAGAAGTAATGTTCTATTTAAAATAAACAGTTGGGTAAATCTGCCCCCAGGTAATTCATGTGGTGTTTTTTTTCCCTTTTCAATTGTCAGCTTTGTAACCCATCGGCTTGTCATTTCAAAGGGCATTAAAAAAAGGCTTAAAAAGTCTTGAATTTAACTTTACCTGAGCTGTAGGAACCCTGAAAAGGATATATTTGCAAAAAGTATTTCCAAATTGCAGAAGAACATTTTCGCAACTTGCAAATACTGTGCCAATGGAATAAGTGAAAATGATCTTGATAAGATTTATTGAAACTAGATTTTAAAGATCTATTGTCTACAAATAAAGTCTTATATCTCACATACAAGTTCCTCTTTAGGTGATTATGTTTTATTTTGAGTATGATGAGATATTTTGACTAGAAATGAGAAAAATACACTTGGTAAGATTTAGATTTTTTTTTCCAGTATATAGTGTTTAACATGTCCTTTTTTTGTTGTTTGTTTCTGTTGCAGAGTTTCCACAGCACTGGGCTACAGAGCAGGCAGATATAACGGAGACATACTGGAGTCCTACCCACTCAACATTGACAATGGTAACTGCACTTAAAAACACAATCACATTTATTGAATATACACATTGAATACAAACTAAATTGTCACTGTACTTTCCAAGTATCTGTACTTAACTTAGAGTATTTTCTCTTTAATGACCATTTTTAATACAGTAGCGGGAAAAGGTTTTTAACAACACCCTTAAAATTTTACAGTTCGTCATGAAATATTAGCAGAAAAATATTGTTTTATGTTTCAAAAGATGTGGCTGCATCAGACAAACAGATGCAAATGGTTATTTAGTTTTTAATTATTGTTTATCAGAAATAAATAAATAAATAATGCACAGTTTCAACATGTTCAACAATTTCAACACAGACCCAAAACTAGACACGTCATTACTATAAGCAAACAGTGTCTGCGCAGGAATTATTCTCTCAGGTTTTGCAATAACTTAAACATGTAGAAGCATTTGTATTAACCCTTTATCGCTTACTGTCTCAAATATCCAACATATCAAAAAGATTTAGCTAAATTCATTATCTCCACTGAATTTAACATTTACTTCTTTTAGGGCAGTCAAATGGTTAAAAAAAATTCTGATTAATCACGGGGTTGATTTGAATTAATTTTAAATAAAACACTTAATGTTTGTCGACTGTTTTGGTCCACAAAATACACGAAAATACACGATGAACCACAAAAAATGTGGAGAAAAAAGATCAAATTCACTAAAAAATTAACAAACAAAAAAATGATGGATGAATATTCAAAACATATTCAAAAACTCCAGAAAGAAAACACAAAAAAAATTCATAAAATATCCAAAACATGCAAAAATATGTGCTGTGTAAAAAAATTTTGATCAGATTAATCATGATGATGGATTAATCCATGTTAATGTGTTCATTTTGACATATAAAAAAAAAAAAGAAAAAAAAAAAATGTTCCTCTCGCCCCACGTGGGCGGTGTCTCCTTCAGACTCGGGTCCTCTACCAGAGGCCTGGGAGCCTGAGGTTTCTGCGCAGGATCTTAGCTGTTCCTAGCAATGCGCTCTTTTGTACAGAGATCTCTGATGTTGTTCCTGGTATCTGCTGGAGCCATTCTCCCAGCTTGGGGGTCACTGCCCCTAATATATATATATATATATATATATATATATATATATATATATATATATATATATATATATATATATATTTAAATTCAGGCATTAAGGGATTCATAGAATTGATTAGTAAAATCAAAATACTTGTTTTTTTTTTTTTTTACAGGTAACAGTGTCAGTGAAACAAGAGACATCAACGACAACAGGTAAAGATTCAGCAGCAAAACCTTCAGCGACTGTTGTTTCCAGTTATTTTTCCTGTATAACAACATGGATTTTTAGTTCTGCTGCAGTAAATAATAGTAGGTTCTTCTGTGAAGGAGCTGCTGTAAACTATCCTCTGTTTAAGTTTTTAATTAACATTCAGGGTTAACTATTTCACTGGACTGTTATTAAAGACAGAGTTGTAAAGGTGATGATGTTCTAGTTCTTTACTGAATGATATTTGTCTGTGTGTGTGTGTGTGTGTGTGTGTGTGTGTGTGTGTGTGAGAGCAGGAGTGATGTTCACTGTGGCAGTGAAGTCGATGACTCAAACAGGCACTACATCATTCAGCAGGAGACCGCTGCAAGTTAATGCCATGGTATGAAACCTGTGTGCACATGTGAAAAAACACTGACAGGTTACTATAGGCTGCTACAATTCAACTGCTTCTGCTCTGTTATTGATAGATAGATAGATAGATAGATAGATAGATAGATAGATAGATAGATAGATAGATAGATAGATAGATAGATAGATAGATAGATAGATAGATAGATAGATAGATAGATAGATAGATAGATAGATAGATAGATAGATAGATAGATAGATAGATAGATAGATAGATAGATAGATAGATAGATAGATAGATAGATAGATAGATAGTGATCAGTTCAGTTTAATTGTTCCAGCTTCACTAACTTCTTTCTGTCTTTCTTTCCTCCAGATCATGACCAGTCACTGTACCCCCCCCCCCCCCCCCCCACCCCCGTCTCACCCCCCCCTGTCTGCATGCAGCCTTCCTCTCAGTCTCTCCACTGCATCACTGATGAAGATGATGATGAAGATCTGTAGCCCTGTAGTCTTCTAACTAGATGAAGCCCCTCCTACTCTTATGGTGACCGCTCTCACCCTCACGCCTGTCATTAGGCCCAGGTTTGAACTCCAGCCCCTTTTTTTTTTTCCCAACGTAATCATCTCGGGAAACACTTCAATCAGATTTAATTTTTAACGCCAAACCCTCTTATAATCGACTAATCGATCCCTCGGCCGATCAGTTTGTCTTCGATATCACTGAAGCTCAGCCTCCTGAGATGGTTTCATTGCGACGGGGCTGAATCCATTCCTGATTCCTTAGTACACACATGTTGTAAATAATAGTGATGTATACACCAGTAGAGGTTTTTGACCAGCAACTGTTTGTGTGAACGCACAGCCTCCACCGCCCCCTGCACACGCCCACTTAAGGGCATCATGTGGACGACATACTGGAGGCAGACCTGACCTTTTTGTCTGTCATAAATAAGACCGTAGTGTGTAACGCCAGCTTGTAACAGAAGACCCACGTTCTGCATGCATGTCGCGTAGCGGGTTAGCTTTCAAATCTTTGCATGTGTCATGATTTCAGTCAAGGAGCTGGTATGTCTGACCGACTTTGGCAGATGTTAAAGAGAGAGAGAGAGAGAGAGAGCCGGGTTCCTTTTATCCACATCCTGGTCTCACTCGGTACGTTTACATGCACATCTAATCCCACATTTCCCTCATTTTTTCCTTGTTTACAATTTCTCTTTAAAGTCTATATTTAAATCGTATCCACGTCATTCTAAATAACGGTAAATTCTTTAATGCATTGTGTTTTTATTATATTGTTTCATTTTCTTATCACTCAAGTTATTTTTTTTTTGTTCATTTCATTTATTCGAAGTGTTAAGTTGATGAAAGGAGGCCTCTATATAAGCATGTTAAGCTTTTGGTCTCCCTTGCGCTGTTATTTTTTATTTATATTTATACTTGCTTATGTATTTATTATCTTTTTACAATAAAAATTAAATATAAGCCCAGCTCTTAGCAATAAACAAGCTAAGGATTTAACTGGAGGTTCCCAGAAATCGGCGTATACATGTGCGACAAGAGAATCCAATTATTGACTGAGCTATAGTCGACTCCAAGACACTAACTAGGTGTCACTACAGGTGCTTTCATGTTGGTGTTCTTCTTCATTGGTGTGATGGATAAAGAACCTTAGTTTATATATACATGCCAGAAAAAAATCAACTTAGAGCCTCATTATGTGGCATCAATAGCCTGATTACTGTACGAAACAGTCCAGTTCACTTCGACTACAGTCTGACTAAGGTGTATATATGACTTTTAAAACGTCATTATTAGCCGGACTAAAGCATAAGTTGAATTCCTCTAAGTGCATGTAAACGTACTGAGTGCTTTAGATCTTTGTAGGTGATAATAGAATGGAGTCTTTAACTAACACTGGATCTAGTTGTGTTGAATAAAAATACGTCAGGGAAACACAACCCTCACCGTCTGTACCGATAACCTTTTCTAAATGCTTTGATACCTGTAGCGTCGCACCAGTACTTTGACGTTTGTACATTTCAGGCATAGTTCTCCAAACCCATTCAATGCGTCCCTTCCCTGCTTATGTTAGTGAGTTTTCTTAAGCCTTAATAAGAGCTGAATTCTCATGATCAAACTATCACGCACGTTATGTGCATACAATTGTAATTACTACCTCCGGAACATTTATTATACTTATTAATGTATATTATGACAAATCCTGGATTATAGCAGCTTTTACGGTTATTAGAGAATGTGTAATGCAACAGTTAGGTTTGTTTTATCTGAGCAGAGATCATGTTATCTTTATTCTTACAGATGAAATCTTGACTGTATATAAAGATCTACAATGGCATATTAGGGCCACATAAGAAACTAAAAATGATCATCACTACGAGAATAAAATCATATAATGAGAATAAACTCATAGTTAAAAAATATATATATTTAATGAGAATGAAGCCATTATATTTTGAGAATAAAGTTAGAATATTAGAATAAATTCAAAGTTAAAAAAAAAAAATCATTATTTGAAGAGAATGAAGTTGTACTTTTATGAGAATATAGTTGTAATATTTTAGCCACACAGGCTGGCAACTGGCTTCAAACTCCTTAGACTAACAATAATAATAATAATAATAATAATAATAATAATATGTTGATGGTGAATTGAACTAATTGCATCAGTTTTTCACTGCATAAACCTCACATGAAAGTAGAACTTCACAAAATGTAAAGTACAACTTTATTCTCATTATTTAACTACTTTATTCTTTATCTATGTATATATAATTCTCGAACTATATGATTTTATTCTCATTAAATAATGATTTTTTTAAAATAATGTATTTATTCTCATTATTTAATGACTTTATTCTCATAGTAATGAGGGTTTTTATTTTCTTATGGCCCTAATACACTGTTGTAAGGATCAGAGCTGGGATGAAATCATTAAGAGTTTTAACAAGGCCTTATAAATGCATACTTCAATTTAGTGAAAACACTCCCCTATTAACCCAATGTAACGTTAGCATTTTTTTTTTACCTTCTGCGTGTGTTTTGTAGAGTCATGGAATAGTTTGAGCATCAGGAAGCACTTTAACACTGTATGGAATGAATGAAAGGGTCATGAAATCTCCACTTCCCAGCTGAGCAGCCAGCGGTTTGGGGTGGATGAACAAAGACAGGCTTTTGTGGCCTGAGTCATGCTGTGATTCTTCTGCTCAAAGTCCTGACCAGCCAATCAGGAGAGGAGAAAGCAGCATGTGTTGGATGGTAGATAAAGACACCAATGTTTCTGGACTGAGGTGAGAACAGTTAAAGGTGTAAGAAATGTTAGACCAAAGTCAAATGGAAATCATTTATTTTCAATGAAGTGAAATTTCATATAAATGCACAGTATTATAATTAACGTTATTTACTGACGTTTATGTAAAAAGTTTCCTTTTTGCAAATAAGTCAAATAAAATAGAACGCGGTACAGCCAATCGTTAAATGAATGGGAGCTGATGCAGGATGTTTAAAACAGAAAACCAAATAGTTCTTAGATAAACAAACTACTACCACTACTTCTACTACAACATGCCTTTAAACCACTGCATCCTCTTATATATTAAAATAACTTTCTAGCCGATTTTGATCAAAATCTAAAGCTTTTGCTGATAAGATTTAACAGAACGACTGTCATTACCCACATTTTTTTTCTACTTGATTTATATATTTGCACATGTACATATAAAAAGACAATGAGGAAAAGATGAACAACATTAACCCTCTTGTTATGTTCATTTGTCAGGAACAGGAACAGTGTTCCTGGGTCAGTTTGACCCAGTGCATCTTTAATTATTCAAAAGGTTGTCAAAAACCAAAACACTCTTAACAAGCACTGTTAATATTCCATCACTAAGTATTCTATCAATATTTAGTGCAATGGTGTCATTTACCTCTAACAGGTAATGGTTTAATTAAAATGAACTTATTTTTAATTAAAAAAAATACAGGTAATTTTTTTTAAATGTTTCACCACTTTATTAGTTTTAAAAGAGCAACATATAAAACATAACATTGAAACACAACATAATATGTCTCACAGTTGTAAAGAAAGAAATAGTCTTGACATTACACCCTTTTTCCTCCAGTTCGTCTACTGGGTCAAATTGACCTGAACAGTATCTATGTGATATAAACATGTCAAGAGTGATCGCACTAAAAAAAAAAGTCCAAACAGGAGAAGTTTCATACTGAAAACATACTTCTTTTAACTATTTTTCCTAGATATTCAAAGTTTAAAATGGGTCAATTTAACCCATAACATAACAGGAGGGTTAAGAAAGTGACAAACAAACGTGACATCAGTGTTGAGATGCACTGCAATAACACGTTAAAAAGCCAACGAATAGTTGATTTCAAACCATTATTTTTTTAATAAGGATAATGTTAATACAGATTACAATGATGGAGGTTGAAAAGATAGGGGGAAAAAAATCTTGAAAACGTGCTGTATTTATCAGTTGGAGGTCGTTTATCATGACGACAGATACTGGATCAGTCTTATCCAGATAAGAAGCGATTAATCCTCCCCGTCTCATTTGATCCTTAACATCGACCATAGTCTTAACCACCGCTCGGCCTCATGTTCTTACTGGCATTAACAACATCTCAGGGCTTTACATCCACAATCACACCCCCATCACTGCTGTCTTCCTCGCAGGAGTAAATCTATGAACAATCACGTCGGTGTTTTCGAGGCTTAGCAGAAGAACAGGAAGCGAAACATTATTTTATACATGCATATCACCCACCATTTCAGTACATGATATCATAATAAAAAAAAAAAATCACAGCCTGGTCAGACCCTACTGTGTGTGTGTCCAAACAGAGCGTCTGTTTGACATGTGGAATAAATTTAACGGAGGGAGGATTGTGTATCATACTGTCACCTGCTGTCCCACTGTCTGATTTCAACATATCTAAAATACATGTGCTATATATTGTTAATCTTGTAAGTAAACCAGCGTGTAACGACATCGTAAAATACAAAACAAACGTACACGCTAACTTTGTTCAGAGAATTCCCAGATGTTTGTTTTTATTTATTTCTGTATGCCTAATACTGTAGCGTCAACAGGATTATGTGAAGAACCACCGTGCAAACTTTCTGTATATATAGACTCATCACTATGCTGTACTGTATGTGAAACATTGTGTTGTAGTAAAAACTTCAATAAACTTGTAGAAAGGACGTGTTGAAGGGAATCATTTGGGTTGAAATGTGTTAAAATGTGATTGGTGGAATTACAGGGATGTGTTTGGGGAAAAGACAAAATAATAAAGAAGAAGAAGAACCCTTTCATACAAGTGCTTCACATTGATAGAAATTTACAAGAAATAAAATGCAAGTTCATAAAAGGCTTAACACAGAGGTAAAATTGGAAATAAGTTTGATTTTCACATATTTATATGTGCAATAATTGATTAGATTTTTGATTTTGATGTATTTAAACATTAAAAATAAATACATAAATAAAACATACAGTTAAAAACAACACAAGCATGTTCAAAAGGAGTGGTGGAAGTTAACAAATCTCACCCTTTTTTACTATATCAACTTTTCTAACAAAAAATCCCTTTCCTCCAAAAGAAAAAAAACACTATTTGTTAACTATTCCTGATACACACACACACACACACACACACACACACATATATATATATATATATATATATATATATATATATATACAAAATTAAAACCATACACAAGAATAAATACAGAAACACACAATAACAATAATGTATTTGTGGAAAGAGAAATGAAAAACACAAAAAATAAACCAAAAAATGAAAAGGACCTGACACTAATAAGTAATTATAAAAGTTACAGAAGTACAAGAAAATAAAATGTTCAAGAAGAGAGGAAGTCCCAGAGGTATAATTGGCTCCATCTGGTGGAAGTAAATGTGTATAATGCTTCTCAGGTGATGTGGGATTTATGGGAAATACTTTCTACAAACATGAAAATGGCACCAGAGATGGAGGTGGAAAATACTAGCATGTGAAGAACTGGGAAAATAATTTGATACATGGGTTGCAGAGATGAAGATGACCTTTCACCTTTTCAGTTGAATCAGTGCTTCTACTTTTACCAGAGTATTACTTCTACATTAGTACAGAATGTGAGTACTTTTACCACCTCTGACATACATATGGAAAATGAGAAATACACTTAAAAATGGCTGCCATTGAAGTATTTACCTTTTATAATGTTTTTACCACTACATCATATTTCAGAATTATCTATGGTCTTTTTACTGCACTACATTTATCACATGTTTTATTAGTTACTTTACACATTTATATGAAGTTTTCATTTCTCCCACTCCCTTTTGAATGTGTTAAAGAATTATATGACAAATATGACTGCTGTGTTATTTATTTATTTATTTATTTATTTATTTATTTAATTAATTAATGTATTTCTCTGTTTTTCTTTTTTAGTGGTTTGTTTTCTTTTCTCTGTGACACATTCAAAACTGAATTTGAATTTATTGGTAATTAAATTAAAATTAAGTGTCAACATCACTGAAAGTCTGCAGATTAGTTTAAGTAAATTGTATTTTTTATTTTATCCTGTGACTTAATGCAGTTTCTTTATCCTTTTTTGCAGCAGTGAAACAAATTCATATATACGTATATATAAAATAGTTGGTTTTGTTTATGTCTGGAGTCATTTTTATTCAAAACAATGTTGTCATCTTCATTCCTCAGATTTTTTCGCTGTGACGAAAAAAAAAATTCTTTAGTTTGTTCATCCAATAATAAAATACTTACCATTGTTCCCACGAGAAAGGGAAGTTCTGATGTAAACAGCCATGGAAAACAAACCACTGACATTATCATCATCATCCCCTCCTCCTCATCCTCTTCCTCCTTCTTCATCATCATCATTATCATGATAATGCCAAAAGCTACATATATTTAAAATAACTCACAGTATCTATGAAACATGTTATTATTTCAGATTATTATGATTGAGATTAAAGGAAAATCTATGCATTGCTTATTTTAGGAAGGGTTTAGATGAACACTTATCTTCCATCTTTATCTTTCCTCTTATCTTGCATTATCTTGTCTTGATCCATCTGTTTTGACTGATTCCAGTATTGATCCATAATTAATCAGACATTTTGGACGACATCAAAGGTGTAAAAATTAAGTAATGAAAATGTATATAAACTCTTTTAAAATGTGAAAAACCTGACATGTCCTCCGATAAATATATGTAATATTAACATTATTATGCGTCAGCGTATCATTTCTGCATGTGTATTACAGAACCTGATCTACAAAGGTGCAGTGGGGTTAAAATTGGAACTAAAATGAATGTGACAGGGTTGACTCTAATATTCTCCTGAGACACAGTAATGCAATTTTTGCCCTCTGCAGGGGACAAAAGCTTCACAGCTTTACTGCAAGAAAAAAAGGCCACTGCAAAGGACATACCATTAAAAAAAGTTTCAAATATATCTTTAAAAAAATACACTGTGCTGTCTCCAATAAAGGCCAAGAAAGCGAAACTTAAAAAAAAAAAAAAAAAAGAAACATGTACTTTTTATGTTTTTTTCAGGTACTCCAGTTTCCTCCCACCATCCAAACACATGCACTGATAGATTAATTGGTTAATAAAATTGTCTATAGGTGTGAATGTAAGAGTGATTGTATGTCTATATATGTTCAGACTCATACAGGGTGTACTCCACCTTCACCCATTGTAGCTGGATTAGACCCCCATGACCCTAGTGAGGATAAAGTGGGTTCTGTGAGACACAAGTGTTAACCACTGCACCACAGCGCTGCCCCATTTAGCTCGTTCATTCATCAATAATATTTTTTATTCATCATGCTTTTGTGTTAACACTGCCAACAGCCAGGGAAGAGAGAAGTAGACGCAAGTGTCACGACCTTTGACCCAGTGCTTCACTAATCCACCTGACCCTGCACTGTGCAGCTGCAGGTCGTTACTGATACTTAATACTTAAGCAGTGGAGCTTACAGCTACTGCCAGTACGGGACCATTCAGTTTGTCACCTCCATAACCTGGACACTTCTTTCATCCACATGGACTCTGGCTGATCTACAACCAGGTTTTTTTGTTGTTTTTTTTTTTTGTGTCTCTGTCTGAATAATGATTTTGCTTCTGTTTTTATTAAATCTGTTCTCTCTTCAACACCAGGCATCTGAGTCCTCTCTCCACTTCACCCATCATGACAGCAGGAACAGAAGAATGTTCACTTTAGGAAGAATGAATAAAGTTTGACAATTAGATTAATGTTAAATGGTGACAGTTTAGGTCTAGTTCGCTGTTTATGACCTTGGATTAAATTGTGATGCTTGAACAGTTTATGGTCCAACTGTGTTTTTATGTAGGCTACGATGTTGTGTATTTTACTCTATTGTAAAGTGCTCTGTGGCTGCTGCCTGAGATGGGTGCTATAGTAATGAAGTTTGCTTTAAAGTTAATTTATTCTGACTGACTTCCTAAAGTGAACATTCTCCTGTCCCTGCTTCTGTCTTCTGTGGCTGCTGGCAGTGTTAGCACCAAAGCATGATTAATAAAAAATATTGACAAATGAACTAGCTAAATCCTCCATATTGCTTTAGCTAGCTAGCTAATCTGATGTTAGATGATCCAGTCAGTGATGCTGGACAAATCTATTGAGTTGGACACCCAATTAAATTAGTTTGGGGTGTGGTATATGTAAATAAATCAGTCGCTATCCTCAGAAAAAAATCTCACGTCCTGTTGCATACAGAGGGATTTTAAAGACAACCTTTTAGCCCACCTCCCCTGCCTGTGAAGAATTACTAGACCCATACAGGAAATGACTTGGGACATCACAGATAGGCTAGCATTTCCTTTATTTATTTTGTTTATTTATGTGTACATTCGGTCAGTAAAAAAAAATGTAAATTTAGTGGGCAGTCCTGAAATAAATACAAAAATAAATAAATCAGGAAATTCAATAAGTAGAAATAAGTGTATAGCATATATATAAATTGAAAAAATATGCACAATTGAGTAAATAAATATTAAAATATAGAAATAAAACGATAATTATTTTTTATTTCAAATTTTGTGATTTTTTTTTTTTTGTCCCTCATTCAATTCAATTTTATTTATAAAATTCATAATTCTTTGCGTGGATACATATCTCGACACAACACCATATATTTACCACTCATTGCCTACATCACGGTAAGAAAAACAAACGTGACATTTTAATCCCAGACACTCATTTTTTTGTGTCCCTTTTACTTCCTCAATCCATTCATTCATGCGCGTCCCCGACGGCGCGCGCTCCCGCCGCCCCGTGGATTAGACGTCGGAGACTCAGCGGCACCAGGAGGACCGTGTCACCGCTGAGCAGGACAGGACAACTGGAAGGGTCAGAGACACAGCCGGTGCCCGACCCTCCACAGCTCCAGGTGGACACACGATGAACCCAAGATGCGGGACAGTGGAGGACAGTGTGGACAGTAACACGGATCACAGCGTCCACGAGAGGAGTCACGAGCCAGGTAAGGAGCTCCACATTCACTGTTAACCTCCTGAGACCCAGAGGGAAAAAGTTAAAGGATAATAGTTGAAAAAAGATCATGTTGCAGTATTTATTTTTTTCAAACACTTCATTTATTTATTTATTTATTTATTTATTTTAATCACATGTCCCTTGTAGTGGAATATTGGGACTGAATTAAATCCAAATGCATGAAGAACATACATGAGGATTATATACACCTATGTGTATTATTTTAAACTCCTGAGACACAGAGAAGTAAAAGTTTTGACTTTTTTATGTTAAACAATTGGCTTTTTTGAAAATCATACAGTGCAACAGTTTTTTTCGGATGCATTTTTTAAAAAAATATGGTATGTCCTTTGCAGTAGACAACTTTTTTTTTCTTCAATAAAGCTTTGAAAGTCTTGCCCCCTAAATAGGACTCAGGGTCTCAGGAGCTTAATGATCCATGTTTTGAAGATAGAAAATAGTGTGTTACTGTATATGTGAATTTCTGTAGTGGATTGTGTTTCTGTAAATGAATAAAATTAAATTGAATTGAAGGTAGAATAGAATAGACTTTGTCATTGTAACAAGTAAAATGGAATTAAAATGCAAACCAGTCAGTGAATGAGGAGTAAAAACTATCTTAAAATTAATAAATATATACATTACTACTTTAAAAAGAAGTTTAAAATATAAAAAATCTATTTATATTACTAATTTAAAACACACACAACGTCACAGTTTCAACCCTCAAGTTCTACTGCAGGGAATAGTTGGCACTGAACTGACTTATTGACTTGTGTTCATGATGGTATCAGCTCAGTGTGACCTTTGCAGACTTTACTGCAGAACACAAGTGGATCTGAACAACACTTCACACTTTGATGGGTTCATTTTAACCCTTTCAGGCATGATTTATGAGAAACACAATTAAGATTTTTTTTCCCCCTTAGTTTTATATATATATATATTTATGAAGCTATTTTATATGAAGTTACAGAAATGTCTACTCCATGTGTTTCATACTGTGTGAAAACTACACAGTAAAATCACCAGTGTTACTATAACACTGAAATAGTTCATTTTAACACTACCTCAGTAAACATATGGTCCTTATCTACAGAGTGTAATATTTACCATAAATATACACATTAATATAAATTATAGCTGTGGTTTATTGCACAGTTTATATGGAGCAGTGTGTGTTGTGGATTCTGACAGATAGAGGAAGGACCTGTGATACTTCTGTTTTACATACTTTAGTATTTTATTCTGTCACTGAAGGAGCTCCTTAGTGCAGTCAGTGTATGATGTTGTTCATTTTATTAGATTTTAACATATTATACTACTAACTATTACACACTAAGATAATATGTAAAAAAAAAAAACAACAACATCTTTTTGCTTAAAAATACAATTAGCAATTATTTTCTACTCAAATATGTTAGTTTATTTATTCATTTTTTTATTTAACCCTTTAATTAACCAGGTGGATCAATTGCGAACCAGTTCTCATTTACAATAATGGTCTGGCCCAGAGGCCACATGAGAGGCAGAGTACTAAGAACATGTACAATAAAAAGTAAAACACATCAAAACATGAACAGACATAAAAACAGATCACCCAACATTATCAATAAAAGATGATGACAAAAACTAAGAGCATGTTCATTTGTTGAATTGAGCTTTTAAAGGTGGAAAGTGGGATGAATGAGCTCAACTTTAACATTCCAGGTTTTTGCAGCAGAAAACTGAAAAGAAAAACGACCAAAGGAAGTACGAACTTTAGGTACAAGGGGATTGATGTAGCTGCTGGAACAGAGGCTGTGATGAATGTTGTGAAAATGAAGTAATAACTCTAGATAAGATGAAGTTTTGCCAAACAGGGTTTAATAAATGTTGTGGAACCAGTGAGATTGTCTTTGAAAATAGTCAGGGTCAGTTCAGCGTGGAGGTCAGGATGCAGTGATGGGTGTGAAACAGAGCTGTAGTAATAAATCTGATAGCGGCGTGGTAGATGGGGCGGCCATGGCTCACTGAGTAGAGCAGGTTGGCAGTTTAAATCCCACTCTGTCCTAGTCAGTCTGTTGTGTCCTTGGGCAAGACACTTTACCTTCCATGCCTCCAGTGTGATGTATGAATGTTTGGTGGTGGTCAGAGGGACTGTTGGCAGCCACGCCTCTGTCAGTCTGCCCCAGGGCAACTGTGGCTACATATGTAGTTTACCACCACCAGAGGGAGAATGTGAGAGTGAATGAATAATGGGTCACTAATGCAAAGCGCTTATGAGTGGCCAAAATAGCGCTGTATTCTATCTATTACTACTATTATTATTATTATTATTATTATTAGATGATATCCAGTTTATGGAGTATTATTTTTGAGGCAGACCTGTAGACTGCTAGCGTAGCGGCGTTATCCCCATTTATTACATGTGTAGGTCGAGTCGTGTTTCATAGTCAAGGGAGGCAGAGCTAAAAGGTTGTCTTTCAAATCCTCTGTATGCAATGGGACGGTACTATAATCAGTT
This sequence comes from Siphamia tubifer, assembly GCA_020466265.1. Taxonomy (NCBI): domain Eukaryota; kingdom Metazoa; phylum Chordata; class Actinopteri; order Kurtiformes; family Apogonidae; genus Siphamia; species Siphamia tubifer. The sequence continues at coordinate 9,227,531 of CM035789.1, read as the reverse complement.
TATCTTGTAGTTTATCATTTTATGCAATCAAATCTTAATGTATTTCTCATTTCACCCTTGTCTTAAAATTTTATTTGTATTTTTGATCAGTGTGAAGAACTTTTGGCTGCAGTTTTTGTATGAAAGGTGCTATATAAATAAAGAGTATTATTATTATTGTTGTTGTTGTTGTTGTTGTTGTTGTTGTTGTTGTTGTTGTTGATAATAATAATAATAATAAAAGTGGCACAGTGCTGTTGGTTAAAGTCTAAAAAGCTGGGTTTTTAACCTGGAGTGAAGGAGGAGTGAGTTCCACAGTGGAGGTGCAGTGACAATACAATTCTAACCTTTTTGAGCAGAGGGGTTTATGTGAGTTTCAAAGGAAAGTTTGGTGTCAAGCCAGGTACTAAAGTATTAATAATTTCAGTGCGGCTCAAGTTAATCAAAAACAGGAAAGTTTCAGTAAAGGTATGAATTGCAGTGTGTGGGATGATGCATGAGCGTCTATTGTGTTGTCTGATATGGACCTGAAAACACAATCACCATGAATATATAAAAGAACATATGTAGAAGCAGTATGTATGAAAGAGCTGGAGAACGCAATGCACTGCAGGAGCTTCATGCAGAAAGGCTGTGCATGCTGTAAATGTGCAGAAAAGTTAATTTAGATCAGAGTCAGGAGGTCTGCAGTGGACACGCTGCTCTGCTCAATATTGATCCTGATCCTTCTGGATTATAAATGAGCTTTTGGCTTCAGCAACTTGGAACCAAAAGGAAACAAGTCGGAGTTAAAGAACTGAAACTGACAGATTTTAATCAGTGGTGTAATGGTCCTCAGAGAAGCGGGTGTACTCTTGATTGTATTCCTGTTTTTTTTTTTTTTTTTAACCCATAAAGACCGAAACCATTTACTAATACCTGTTGATCCACTAATATTATCTGTATACATGACTGGTGTAAAAATACAGTTTCTAATAATTTCACGATCATCAGATTTGATCCATTTGGTCGTTCAGAAGCTCTCTACAGTCGTTACCATGGAAACTACATCTCCTACAGCATTGATTCACCAGTAAAACCCATGGAGTTTAATAAATCACAGTGGATTCAGGCTGTGTTTTTTACCTTCAGTTAGTAATATCTTTGCTGAAATATTCACTTTTTCTTCAGTTTTCTCTGTTATTGATATAATAACCTTCCACTTTAATCTGACTAATGAACATCTACATGATCCTTGAATTAATTATAGGAAAATACCGGGATATAAACTTGAAAAATGCAAAATGTAGAGGACAATATTATAATAAATGCTGATAAATCACATAAGAAAAGTTAAATAGAGAGAAAACTTCATTTTGGAAACCGACATAAAATACCTCTTAGTCTTTATGAGTTAAAGTAGTCCAGAAAATCATCACTTTAGAGACAGTGACATATAAGGCTACTCTATTTGGTTTACCCAAAACCCATTGGTAGTATTTTCTCCCTATTATAAAATGATTAAGACATCAGATGAAAATAGAATCTAAAAGTAAACAAGAAAAATTATTAGTTCAGTTTTATTTCAAGGACATAAAATAATAATAACTTTATATAGCACCTTTTAAAAATAGAGTTTACAAATTGCTTTGACGGCCAAACAGAAGGGTGCAACAGCAGAATAAAACACAACACAAGAAATAAGAACAGCAACAAAAAGTAGAACTGAGGTTGAGTGACATGTAAAGAAGGAATAAACAACAGAACCTGATAGAGTTAAATCCATGAAAAGTGACAGAATGGAATAAAATAGTATCATGTCACACAGGGTAAGATATATCAGGGTGTAACATTTTACACACACTTTGCAGTTTGCGTTAAAAACTTCATGTTATTTTTCAGAATATTACTGATCCTGATAACATAAACCCACATACTTTATGGCTTTATTAGGTTTTCCTGGATTTGAAACGTAACTTAATACAGAAGAAGGTTGAATAAATGATGCAGAACTACAGTAGAAAAACACTCCTTGTGACAAATGTCATCAAAATCCATCCATAACATTTTGACTTATCTTGACCTCTGCACAAACTTGAAAAAAATGGCAGAGCAAACTGGTTCATGTGCTCTCTGTGGAAATAAAGCGTCATTTAATAAAGTGACCCAAAAGCAATGGCACGAAACCTAGCTAGATGCTACTCTGGGATGATAAACACACACACACAGAGTGAGAGGGAAGGAGGGATTCATTCTTGAGCCAATCAGAGACGCCTTATCACTGCGTCATAGACATGTATGAGGAAGTATCGATAAACTCTGTTGTTAATCCTCCAAAAACAGCTTGAAACAAAACAATCCAGACGTTTTTTTTTTTAATAGAACCAACACACGATGCATTCAATAACAATAGAGAACACTGTGATATTAATGAAATAATATGGAATGACAGCTTTAAATAATTGTCTTAATTAGAAACAGATTGATGTAACAGTTTTTTCAGATACATTTTTATAAATATTTTTAATATGTCCTTTTCAGTGGACGTTTTAATTTACATTTTTAAGTAAAATCGTAAAACTCTTCTCCACGACAGAGGACAAAGATACATTCCTGGGTGTCGGGAAGTTCATAACAATGCACTGATCTGATCTTTGGCAAAAAAAAAAATCTGCATCAGGTATTGGTAACAATGGGCTGATCAATAGGGACAGATCAATTCACTATTCTATGTGTGCCCCGCGAGTGTTAAAAAAAAATATATATATATATATATATATAAATAAAAATTCTTATCTCATCACATAAAAGCCAGTCTAAAAAAAGCATTTTAAGAAGTGACTTAAAAGATTGCCCTGATTGCGTAATCCTCATCTCCTCGGTCAGGCTATTCCAAAGTCGAGGGGCTCCGGTAGCGAAGGCACGGTCGCTTTTGGAACAGCCAGGAACCCCCCCCCTCCACCCCACCCCCCCACCTCAGGACCTAAGGCTGCGTACTGGCTCATAATTGGCAAGCATATTAGTTCAGTTGCTAAGGTTTTAAAAAATCCTCAGATAACAAAGCACCATTCAACACGGTAGCAGATACTTTCTATCAGGTTGTAGAGCAGAGTAACAGGCAGATGAATATGTGCAGTTATTAAATTCGAAGCCAAACTAAGGGTGTATATCATTCCCTCTTCCTCCTGAGCTGGGTATCAGTTACCTTCACCTACTGTGAGACGGATGATGTGGTGACATTTGCACACTTTGACACCTGCAACACTGCACCTCAGTGTCACCGGACTGAATCAAAATTAGCCAGATCCAAGATTCCACGCGTCTTCAAAGGCCTGATATGTGATAGTCACAACCACGGCTCAGGTTATTCCACAAATAAGGTATGTGGTGGAATTTCTTTCAAAATGGACCGTGAAAAGCATCTGCCAGACATACAGGAGGACGACTACATGGGTTCTAAAAAATTAAAAAGTAAGTTTTTACAACTGAATTGGGATTATTTTGCTCCACTGAATCCAAAAATGGAATTCATTTTTCTCAACCAGGCCAGGTTTTTATGCCAACTTGATTTCTGTAAAATCTAATCATCTGACGAAATTGAGAAAAATTTTCTGACTTTATCGGTTTATTTTTGTTAATATTTCTCATCCAAAAAAAGGTTTTAGGAGGAAAAAAATAATCTTCTAACAGAATGTATTAATTAAATGTTACAAACTTAAATTTCTGTAAATTGAATGATAGACATTGATATCACGTCTATTTTGATAACTGGGAGTGGAAGCCAGAGCAGTGTGTTGTCATTTCCGCTCCATAGCATCTTCTACTCAGTGCTGGACAACGTCCCTCCATCGTCTTCCAAAAGTTTGAACAGATGATGTTGTTCGACTGTAAATGAACTGAACACTGAAAACACCACAGCTGGACAAGGACATGAGGTTCTACTGATGCAATTTTATCATTATAGTGTTTTCTCCATCCATTCAGCTTGTGAGGCTAATGGTAGCTAATGCTAATTGCTAACAGTAGTTAATTGCTTGCTGTCAGATAAATTAAACTAATACTCTAGGCTATGGACAGATACTTGGCATAAACTAGTGACTTTATTCAGAATTAAGTTTAATTGGGAATATTCATTTTCAACTTGGATTAGTTGTTTACATGGTCATGATTAAAGAGGAATTAACCTTTATTCTGACTTAAACAGGAATAAAAACTCTCATTTGAACAGGCCCACTGGTGCAGAAATAACAGTAAAACTGTTATAAAACATTAATTTATGGACATATTTTCTCGTGTCATGATTTACCGCTAGTGTTTTTATAAAGCGGTTGAAGGTACTTGGTTATTTTTAAAAGGATTTGGTTTCTTGAATACTAACAAAGAGGCAGGTATTAATAGCTGATCAGAAATGTGGAAATGGCAGCTCTAAAGCGCTTTGCCTCTGTGTTATTTCAGACGTTGTTCATGGTTCCTTCTGTGTGACCTGAACTCCTCAAAGCAGCTGCTTCTGTCTGTCTGATACGTCTTCTCTTCTCTGGGGCTTCTTCTCGGCACTGTGGGTGAGGTTATAAATAAGAGACTGGAGGTTTTTGCGTGTGTGTGTTGTTTGACCAGCTGCCGGGGTGGTTTGTTTGTCTGCCTGGTGTGCAGGTGTACGCCCCGGCCTCTAGAGGCTGTTCTTGGGTCTGCTTTTACCTTCCACCCTCTGCATCACTTCACCCCCCCCCCCCCCCCCCCCACACACACACAAACACACACCATTTACATTAGACGTGTCAGTCTGTTTAAAGGGATACGCCACCCCCAGGCCAAATTCAGTGTTTCCTCATTGTTCCCTGACATAAATAAGGTTTCCTGGCGACCCAGCCAATGTCCTAATCTATGAGAACTGACCACAGGTTGGATTCCTACGCTAACTGCATTCTTGCGGCGCCAACTAAGTATCTCGTCTAAAGTTAATTAATGTACTTGATTTGTTCTCCTCATTACTTTCCATGTACTGGGCATTTACTTCGAGGGTGAATCAGACATCCCAAGTTCCAAAAACTAATTTCAGGGAGATGCTTATCGACCCCCACCCCCTTTCCGTGTAATTCATGAGTAAAAAAATAGCTAGAAAATCAATGAAGTGATATAAATTAAATATACGAGGTGTGTTTTGCGTGCCCAGACCAGGACTATAAATTAAAGGCCTATTGAAGTCCAGAGATAACATGACCCACATGACCCACACAGTATTGAACAAAAACGTGTAATTTGAGTAAGCATTTGCTAGTTAAATTAAATTAATACTTATTAATTATTCATGTATGTATTTATTCATTTATTTATTTATTCATTTGAGATGAATATATAATTGATTTAATGGAGAATTCAATTTTTTTTTTTTTTTTAGTGTTGCCGGTAGATTTATTTGAGACGGTCCCTAAACTCCCCGAAACTTTTATGAAAACAAATTAAAGCTTGTCTTTTGTAACGAAATCTAAGTTAAAAGCGTGTATACATTTACATCTTTTATATTTCTGTGTCTGCAGAGGTTACATTAACTGAAAAAATTCACCATTGACGGATTTTTTTAAGAGTTGACAGGAAAAATTTAAGGCCGTCCGCCATTTTGACGGGTTGAAAATTGGGCTATAAACCACAGCACGTCCTTAAGAATGTAGCGCGGCACTTTGAGAGAGAGAAGCAGAGACAAAGAAGAACAACGGCGGCTGGATAATAGACACACAGGAGTTTAGAGTTTAATACAGTATGTGCTCTGATAAGGCAACTTCTGTTTACTTTGTAAACTAAGTATTCCTTAGTTTAGTATCCACACATCGTTTTAGTGTACATTTTTATGAACATATATTTAAAAAAAAAAAAAACGTTAGCGAGAGAGAGAAGCCCGGCTCGACCCGAATGTAATGATTGACATTTTAGGCCCAGCCCGGGACTTGGGCTTGGTCTTAAAATCTTACCTCTACTCTAGATATGTTTCTGGTGTAAAAGTGATCAACAATAAATGACTAAAATTCAAAATAAAATGATAAATTCTTATTTGAAAAACCCTCCAGATGCCTGTTGTGCTCTGAGAAGAAACAGTTTTATATAGAGATGTATTCTGTCTTTGTTAAGAGTGAAGGAACATTTATGGACAAAACTTTCTGCTGACAGTTTAAAAACCCTTATTTGGGTTTTTTGTGCTATTTATAATGTCCAAACAGCTACTTGAAATAAATTATAGCCTTTAGGTGTGTGTGTGTGTGTGTGTGTGTGTGTGTGTGTGTGTGTGTGTGTTCTTGTCCAGACAGAGGGGAGTGTGGGATCATGGGAAAGTGGCCCACAGATGGCAGGGCAGACCACCAGCAGTGATGGTCTCACATGGAGAGATCTAAATATTGACAACTTGATATGTATAGTTTTTACCAGAACATAAGGCTTAAATCATGTGCTGTATTTATTAGCGTGAGCTTATGACTAAACACATTTATCAGTAACTTGGCTGCACGGGTATAAACAGAAAGCCTTAAGTTTGTACATTAGGTTACGCTGTCATCATCATACACACAGTCAGAATGCTGAGGCTTAAATATACAGTATCACAGCTGATAGATTCTTCGTTAATGGGATAATTCTTTATATAATGAGAACAACCTCCCATGTAAAATGTGCTCAAAACGTGTATCATGCAAGGTAGTATTGATTTACTGGGTAATTAACTTCGATGCAGAATGTAATTCCACTTCATGTAGATGCTCAGGGTCTTGGTCGTATATATTATTGAGCTTTTCTGTTGAAGTTGCAGATGTGTTCCCCAGGTTACGTGGTGACGACCGTCCACTGAAACATAATGACATCGTGTTTTCAGCTCGTGTTTACATCTGTCACAACTCTGAAATGGATGTTAATGGGGCTCCAAATTAATGTTAATGTTAGATCTATATGAGATAAAAGTGAGGGGTTTCTAGAATTCTGGGAAATGCAAGGGTTATTGTTTCTGTTGCTTTTATTGTTTAACACTTTAGTAGCAAACCTAATGGTTGACTTCATATGAATAGAGTGAATAGGTTTATAATTGGCCAGTGACCCAGAATAAATGCCATTACATTTTTGGAAAAGTATGGTCAAAGTTTACATTTTGTATAATTTTAAAAAGAAATTATAGAAACATTTACTTATAATTGGCAAAATTTCACATCTATTAAAAACAGCAATTTTGTTACAATTTACTTCATCAGCACATGCATCGACATGATGACATCACCTGAATCGATGCTAAAATAAGCTAGAATTTATGGGCAGTATAGATGATTTTTTAATTGATCCACTGTGCACTTTGAGTATGTGTGTACATAGAAAAGTGCCATATAAATGTAATCCATTATTATTATTATTATGATTATTATTATGATGATAATGATGATTATTATTATTATTTATTATATAATATGTTTGAAGGGTTGGATTTATGTTGCTTGGAACCACTTGAACACCTAATTATGGTGTGTGTGTGTGTGTGTGTGTGTGTGTGTGTGTGTGGGTGGGGGGGGGGGGGCTATATTGATTATGGCATTTACCCCCTGATAGTGTCTCCCATGGCAAACAGGTCCTGGTTTATGGGCCAGACTGAGAGCAGTCTCTATGGAGAATAAAAACCTCGCCCTGTATGTTACAGCTGGGACCCCACCCTTTGACCATGGGGCCTGGCCAGGCTCAGCCCAAAAGACGCCAAGGGAGTTGACAGCAGGGGGCTCGACGACCCCATCCCCAGACACAAAGTCTAGCTTTCAGGACATGGAATGTCACCCTACTTGGGAAGGAGGTTGAGAGGTACCGTCTAGATATAGTCGAGCTCACCTTCACACACACCTTGGGCTGTGGAACCCAACCCTTTAAGGGGGGGGGGGCTCTTCATTTTTCTGGTGTTACTTATAACCACTCAACTCAGCTGCCATGTGTTGGAATTCACCCTGGTGAGTGAGAGTGTGGCGACCCTGTGCCTCAGGGTCGGGGCAGATGCCTGGTCTTCTTGGAGTCCCTGCGAGGGGCGCTGATTGGTGCTCCAACCAGAGACCCCATTGTTCTCAGGGTGACTTCAACGCTCATGTAGGCAATGACAGTGAGAGCTGAAGGGGGGTGATGGGGAAGAACACCCCCTCCCTCCCTAATCTGAAGTCCAGTTGTGTTTTGATGTTGGACTTTTGTTCCAGTCACAGTTCGTCCATCGCGAACACCATATTTGAACACAACGATGAACACAAGTGTACATGACACCAGGACACCCTAGGCTCTGTTGTCGTCCCATCACACCTGGATACATGTTTTTTTTTTTTTTAGATGAAGGTGAAAAAGTATTAAGAGGTGAAAATAATTAGTCTAGTCATGTTGAAACATGGGCCTAAAAATTGCATATGGATGCTATAGATCGGTCCACACCAATGTTTGGATGTTTCTAAAATGTCCATACCAATATTTGAATTGGAAATGAATAAACAAATTAAACAAAAGGTTACTGTATTTTTTGGACTATAAGGTGACACTTAAAATACTTTAATTTCACTTAATGCACTATATATAACTTTATAATCCAGTGCACCTTTATAGAATCTAAAAAATAAACCATTCATTGACAGTGCGCCTTATAGTGACTAAATATTGCCATCAACGAATCTTTACCATGTGACAAAAACGAGACCAAACTAGACGTAAAGGTGGGTCTTGTGATGATAACTATAATTAAATATATAATGCAGTTATACATGACCAATAAAAACAGACAAAATGTGGCTCAAGAAATAAAAAAACATTCTTAAAACGTCTCTTAGTTTTTGTTAACAAAAACAAGATGAGACATTATTTTAATTCTTTTAGCCATGTATGTATGTATTTATTTATTTATTTATTTATTGTTGCTGTCTCTGGTGAGGAAGTCATTGAATTATGTCCCCACCAATGTCAACATCATGATTACTACTGTGACACAAACATTCAGTGACTATTGTATATCACCTCACTATAATATAATAAAATAAATAAAATAAAAATGTTAAACATTTCATAATTATTTCCCTATTGATTAATGAGACATGACTCACAATGAAATGAGAGAAAAATTCAATCTACTTATCAAACTACTGCACCTAAATAAATGTAGCCACTCCCTTGAGCTGTTTCACTGTACATTTCATGTCCAGGAACAAGCACTGCAGTAAAATGTGCACTAGCACAGATTGTTGGCGACCAGGCTGTTTTTCTGCAGGCTTCCTGTGACTTGACATTCAAGGCCAGTGCTTCATGTGAATCATACATGATGAATGAGTCACGGCTGCAGAAACCAGCCCAAGGAATGTACACAAACTGTCAAACTCTAAGACTTGACCAGCAGGCGAGTTTGTTCTTTTCTTCAGGGGAATTTAAAGTAGTTGGTCAGTAGCACATTGAAGTGTGTGGTAAAAGAATGTCTTGGCTCTATCTTTGCATTTTGGCGTGTCAGCTAAAAAATGTTAATGCAGCAAAAGCATGAGCTGCAGCCTGAGCGCTACAGCCTGGGACAGAGGCAACAAACTACTGTCAGTCCTGTTATTGTATGAACTGTTATGTACTGTTACTTCAGGACACTTACTTTGAGATGCTTTCCTTTGCTGCAATTCAATTGACTTGACCTGTGTAAAATAAAGGGGGTGAATCCTCTAACATCTTTTTTTTTTTTTTAAACTCCAATCATATTTTTCTACACTGCAAAACTCTTATGTCTTAATAAGTGTATTTTCCTCATTTCTAGTCTACATTTTTTTTGTTTTTATGACTTTAAGAAAAGCATTTGTCACAGTAGATCATTCGGTATTAATGGAGAAATATGATAAGTATGATATAAGGGGTGTAACAAAAAACTGGTTAAAAGGTTATTTGCAAAATAGGTTCCAGTATTTAATGATTAAAAATACAAATGCACAACTTAGAAAATGAACCTGTGGGGCCTAGGTTATTATTACTTTATTTAAAGGATATCTTTATAGCATCTAATCTCTTTAACTGTACAGTATTTGCTGATGATTAAAAACTTGCTTTATTCAGGAACAAGTATGAAACAAACACTAGAAACTGTAGAAAATGGAAAAAATGATTTCCCTTAATGAAGATAAAACAACATTCATGGTTTTTGGTGGTGTGAAGGAAAACCGATATAAAACTGAAAATCAATGGAATTGAAAAGGTGTATGAAATGAAATTTTTAGGAGTGATTATTGATCATAAGCATATGATCATATCATATGATTTGCGAAGTTACAATGTTCTATGCAGTGTTTTCATTGGTCTATTTATCTGTTTTTGTTTTGTTTTGTTTTTTATTCTACGGCCCTCTAGAACGTCCCGTTCACTTTGAATGACGTCAGCGGGCGGATTTTTTTCGATAACCGCCTGTTAACGCCTGCTGCCCATGGCAACGGGTTTTGTCACTTCAGATTCACTGTACCATATCACTCCGCAGGTAGTTCGGCTACTTTTAAAGTAAATATTAGCTTGGTTGTAACTGCTAGCTTATCCAATGTTAACCTATGCTGATATTATCCTGACCGTAGTCATGAAATCAGGGGAAATTGCCATCCTCATCTCGTACAGAATCTCCAGTATTTTACCACTCGGTTAACTCCTCTATGTTGGTTTTTATAAAACAAGGAGCGGTTTCAGTGAGCTTCGTTTTCAGTATTTATTTGCAGGAACGGGACAACACCTGCTCCGGTCGCCGACCTGACTGTGTACATCCGTCTTTCTCTTTTCTCCGCCTAAAACTCTCTGCACCCCCCTTCTGTTTGCCCCGCCTATTTCACAACACTACTCTGTTAGAGTAGAGATAGTAAAAAACTGTAATAACCCATAGAATAAGCGGGATAATACATGGAACAAGAGTTACTATCAAAAAATATTCCCCTTCCCTTGCTAAGTAGCTCTACACAAAAAACAATTTCTGTGACAGTTTCAGGAAAGGTGATCTAGAATAGATCCTGTTAAATGTTGGTGAATGTAGGTCAAAGGTCATTTCATTCATTCATTTGTTTGTTGATTCGAACAGGTAAAACAAAATAAGTAAAACATACAAAGTATTTAAGCAGAAATTAAAACTACCCCTCTTTAGCATCCTAGATAACTATACCTTGTTAAAAAACCTCATCTAGTCCTACCCCTTTGTATTACTCAGAGCATATATATATATATATATATATATATATATATATATATATATATATATATATATATATATATATATATATATATGTGTGTACAACCAAAAAGAAAAAGCGCATCAGAAAAAGGGAAACCTGTTCCTTGCTAGAAATTCATATTTCCATTTATTTCCTGTATCCACTTAGAATGTGGTTTATAAAAACCTGTTTAAACTTTTGCACTGATTTTAAACAGGTCAGACTCACAGTCACCAAAAATGTGTTTTGTCAATGATAAGAGATGGGACAAATCAGTTCAAATGTGTGTGAGGGAGTGGGGTTTGTTGTACTGGGCATCACTTGTTCAAGATTTTTAAAATTCATTTCATGGTTTAAAAAAAAAAAGTGTCCCAAATGAGCGATAACTTTCACTTTCACTTCTGCGAGCAGCAGTTTACGTCACCCCATGACATAACCATGGGCATGTAACCCCCCCCCCCTCCATCCCTCTATTGATCAAGATCAACATTTACTTATTCGTTCTTTGTGTCAGTATTAACATTTCCTGAACATTTTATCCAAATCCCTCCTTAACTTTTTGGGTTATCTTGCTAATGAACAAACAAACAGACAAACATAACCTTTGTTGTTCCTTGGAGGAAAATAAATATTGCAATCAATTGTGATAAATGACTTTAGGAAGTTTACAAATGGAGAAAAAAATAATTTGGAACTGACATAAAAGTAGCACTGGTTCTTTATGGGTTAAGGGCAAATATTGCAAATGAATATTAATAACGACACACACTGTGATATTTACATGGAGCTGCTGTTCTCACTTTACCTCCGTACATGTATCTGTCCTTATAAAATAAACCATAAATTTAAGGAAAGGACATGGACGGACATTTACAGGATGTCATTTAAGGTCACTGTAATAAGGTCAAATGTGGCAGAACATTACATTAGTCATGGTATCGCAGTAAGAGTTGTACACGTTGCTGTGTTTGTTTTACTACTGTGATCATAAAAACACTTTGATTTCCCTTGAGGTCTGAGGTTTACAGCTTTTACATAGCAGCACATACCAAGTGTCTCTACTGGGGTCATGTTCACATCTGTACAGAGTGAGTCACACACTTTGTCAGATTTACAGTGTGTTATTTTAATGTGTTTTGGCAAAAAAAAAAAAATCTGGTGGTACCATTCACATCACAATATTCACATCATGATACAATCTATTACGATTATGATCTAGGTTATAATAATTTTGGATTTTTCCATAATAATTTTAATATTATTATTTAGTTTTGAGGGTTTTTTTTCTTCTCGAATTTAGTTGATTTTAATTACTTTTTAAGAGCATTTTTTAAATAAATTTTACTTTAGTTTAATTTTCATATAAGTTTAATTGTTTTCATATATTTTATTTATTTATTATTATTTTTTAAACACTTTAACAATTAATATGTTTTAATTTTTTACCCCACCCCCCAAAGGGAGGGACTATTTTTTTTCTTACTTGTTTTTAATGGGACATTTTTTCCAGTGTAACGGGCTCTGCTAATTTTATTTTTAAAATGTATTTTTTCAGTTTTAATTTTTTGTCATTTTGGTGTTTTATTTTCTATGTTCCTTTTCTTAAATCAGAGTCATGGCTGTGTTTGTGTTTTTCTGTTCAGCTACTGTAGGACTCATATTTCATCCTGACACCACGTCCAACTCTGTGAGAACAATGTGCTTAAAAGTCCCAGTCAGTCGTCTGCTCTGCTACTTGTGACCCAAACACCTCATGGTGATTTATGAGCAGCGGGGTCAGCTCCAGGGGAGACTGAGGGGGTCACGCAGTCAGATGGACGGCTAAAATAAGACGCCTTTCCCTCACCCTCCCCGCCGGCTGGATGTGTCTCTTTAACCCAGAGATGACCACTTTAAAGAAAGTGTTGAAACCCAGCGTGGTGGACGTCCTGGGTCAGTCAGTCTGTTAAAAGATGTGGGCTGTTTTAAATGTTCCTGTTACCCATGCTGGGTTTAGCACCGCTGGGGTGTAATATTAGCACCCAAAGGACATATGTGTGTCATGACTGTTATCATGACATTCCTGGCAGGCTGTTTGCACCTTTACGAAGTGGGTCAGGACTAGTTTAAGGGCTTCACAAGCGCCCACTTGTAGTGTTTACTCTGTCTGTCACAGTTTCTTATTTGGAGTTAAAAATGCCCTTAAAGGCAACAGCTTTGACCCGACAGGTGGTGACCCCCCCACAGCTGAGAGTTCAAACTCCTATACAGCATTTCCATGTGTTCCCCATTTGGGCTGCATAGAAGGGTTCCATGTGGGTTTGTCCACAGTTTCCATGGTGAACCCCACACGCCACATCAATCACAGATCTGAATATCTCATATTATTTATTTTTCACATTGTACTGTTTTTATTTCACTCAAACTAACTGTGTAAAAACCATATGAGACAATATTGTTGTGATTTGGAACTCTACAAATGTAACTGATTTTATTATTTTTTTTTTTTTAGTAGAATATTTTTGGTGATGAACAAATTTGCTTTGGCAAACTACATAAAGTATATGAGGCTTGCCCCCCCCCAACAAGTCAAAAACCCTAACAAGTCAATATAAACATTGCAACCAATGCCAACCATGATACTATAGCAACAACAATAGAAAGAACAAGAACTGAGTGAAAAAAGCAAATAAATATACTTCTAATGTTATTTGGACTACTTACATTTTTACAAATATCTTAGTTTGCAATATTTGTTTTTACTATTTAATGTGAATAACTGTCTTTTATTGATATTAAAATTTTTTAGTGGTATTTTTTCTTATCTGTAAATTCTTGTGCTGATCCTGTGACCTCTACCTTAATGTCATTGTTTCATTATAAGAGATTCTGATATAAGTAAACACATGTAGGTTACCATGGAAACCATGGACAAACCCACATGGGACCCTTGTCCTCCTGAGATCCAGTAGTGCATTTTTGTCCTCTATAGTGGACAACAATCTCACAGCTTTACTTTAAAAAAGGGGCGGGACGATGGTGCCTCCCACCATCCAAACACATGCACTGATAGGTTAATTAGTTAATCTAAATTGTCCATAGGTGTGAATGTGACAGTGATTGTTTGTCTATATATGTTCAGCCCTGAGATGAACTGGAGACTCATACAGGGTGTACCCCGCCTTCACCCATTGTAGCTGGATTAGACCCCCAGTGACCCCCATGACCCCAGTGAGGATAAAGCGGGTTCAGATGATGAGACTTTAAAAAATCATCAAAATCCTCTGGACCATAATGCACTGCTGCACAGTCTGTTAAAGACATGAAGGAATTAGTATGAGATTTAAAAATGAAAAAAAATCTACTCTCTCTTGACTCTTATAGTTTAGTAAAACTGCAGTTTTATGAGGATTATCATAAAGAGCCCAAACAGGACCATTACACTAAAAAACTACAAACACTGATAAACCAAGCAGTGCCAGGCACAACAAACCCCTCCCCCCTCGTACACATTTGACCTCATTTGTCCTATCTCTTATCAGTGCGAAAACACATTTTTGGTGACTGTGACCTTTGACCTACATTCACCAAAATTTAATGGGATCTATTCTGGACCACCTTGCGCTTTTCCTGAAAATTTAATCAAAACTGGTCATGTACATGTTGTGTAAAGCTGAACAAACCAACAGACGGATACACAAACCGACTCAAAAAAAAGTCCACTGAAAAGGACATGATATTAAAATGAATAAAATATTAAATAAAAGGAAAATCCATGCTGTTTCCAATTAAGGTAATTATTTTTTAAAATGGTCAAAATGGGTGTCAGGAGGTTAAATGAAGCCCAAATGTAACCCTTCTGGGGCCCACATGGACATGCTGGCTGGACTCTGACTAAGATATAATATAACTAAAATATAATGCAGTCACACTTAATACTACATTTAAAAAAATACTACCATTTAGAATATGTATTATGATTTTAAAATGTCATCAAATACATGTAATAAAGTAAATATGAAATGTTAAATGTGTTAGTTCTTTTACTGCTGGTGAGTTTTAGACCCCATCTAGAGGTTATTAAAAGTACTGCACTTTAAACCAACGCTCATCAGGATCAGAGACCAGCTGCTTCTGGTGCAGAGTGTGAACTACAGGGGGCAGGTAGACCCACATAATACCACTTAATCTGCACTGAAAACATGGTTTATGGAATTTTGAGAGGCTAGAATATTCCCAACAGCAGGACATTTTTGCCACAAATTTCTTTAGGTCTATCGTCATAGGTCATTTGTGAGTCGTATTTATATATTTAGTCTTATTATTATTATTATTCTTTATTTATTATCTCTATATATGGGTTTGAAAGACATTTAACTCCTACAACAGGTTCTAGTCATGCTGTTCTATGTTCATATACAGTAGAAATAACAGTGAAGCTTAATCAAACACTTTATACTTTTTTGGTTCATTTGTTGGATGTGACCTAAAAAAAATTCTGAAAATAGTGAGATAAAGAAGCTGTCCAAAGGTCACAGTGTATTTCAGACACTGGGTGGAAACCATGAAAGTATGAGGGATACAACTGAACACACAAAGAAAAAAAAACATCACTGACCACTGATTATAGATGGAGAGATACAGGAATTTTTCAGAGTTGAACCTAGTGTTTTTTCTTTTCTTTTCTTTTTTTTCTTTTCTTTTCTTTTCTTTTCTTTTGATGGTTTCCCAGTCAAATGATATAATCTCTCAGTTTTACTGATGAACTACGACCAGATACCTTATAATCCTGCGTCTAATAATCCTTTCCAACAATGAAAGGTCAAAATAGGCTCAAAAGCTTTTGTTTCAGCCTGTAAAGCATCACTCGGACCTGAAAACACATGTGTTACTATATATATATATATATATATATATATATATATATATAAATAAGAGTAGTAGTTAGTTTGCATAATTCCTTATCTCTTTAGTAATTTCGCATCATGTGGTTTATTACTACATGTGATTTCTGTTATTAAAAATGCTGATGTAGTTTCTTTTTTGTTTAACAAAGGTTAATATATTCACAGTAAAACTCCAAATCTTATCTCATTTGTAGTCATATCTCCTCATATTTAAAATAATACATAATCAACTAAAGAGTACATTTTCAGTGAGATATAAAAACAGTTTTTTTAGACAATACTTATATATCTTATTTCAAGAATCTTATTTTTTTCCCAGGACATTTTCAAATGTGTGACGTGGTCCAGCATGGGTAGGTCAAAGGTCAAGGTCACAGTCACCAAAAATGCGTTTTCACAATAATAAAAGATGGGGCAAATAAGGTAAAAGTTTATGGTGGGGTTGTTATGCCTGGCATTAGTTGTTTATTATTATTATTATTATTATATAATACATTTTTATTAAGCCTTTAAAATTCCAAGGGTCCACATATAGGCCATAAGTAGTCACTCAGACATGTTAATCAAACCTGTCCCAAATGTCACATGACCTAATGTAGTTTGATGACTGACATTCTCACACATCAACAGATAAAAACAACTTTCAGATAAAACAACCACAGCAGGTACAATTACTCATTTGTTCAAAATACAAATGTCAAACAGCTGATCTGAACCTTTATGTCTCATTATTATCAACAGAGGAACCATATTCCAACAAACACACTCATAGTTCAACAAAAACATTGAAAACAAACAAAAAAAACCATCCAAATATAGTCTATAATACATCAAAACGTCAATAAATATCAACAAACGTTTTATCTATTGCATCATTTAACAGGACCCGCCTCTAATATCCCAGTTTTCATTTTAATATTTTTATTTATAATATAATCAAACACCAATTGCATGTTATCAAAATGGTTCAAGAACAACATTTAATTTACTTTATTAAGAACATTTTTAATGGTTAAATAATAGTTATTTGAAGCATCCTAAATGCTGTCTGAGAGTCAGATGTCAGTTCCTTTGACACAAAAATAATATCACAAATGTATGAATTCCATTTATTGACAAGACTTGATGCTCATGAACAAAAAAAAAAATAGCTCCTTCCCAAGGACTCTATAAAACCAATGAGCACTAAATTACCCATAAACCTCCTGAACTTGCCCCCCAGCCCAGCTCTGACCCCCTGTTGCATAGTGGAGGAAATGCATCTGCAGCTATGTTAACTGCTTAACAGAACGGTAATGAGGTGCTAGCTGCCACAGTCAAAGCTCGGTATGATGCATGCTCCGAATGCTGAGGATGATGGAGGCAAAAATAGAAGGCCAAGGCTCGAGGTGCGTTTGTTTCCATCACCCTGTCAGGATTAGCAGCTTCTAAACACTCTGTTCCATTAAGGCCATTGTAACAAAGTACACACATACTCCTGAACACACACTCACCTTTTTAAATCCTCCCTGACATAGTCCAACATTGACACCGCTGTTTCCAAATACAGTCATGTCGGTGTCACATTCAGAACAGCAGGCGGCTTTTATGGGCTGTTTTTTTAATGTGTCTAGACCCGTTAATGTTGCTCAGCCTTTCACACTACGGATAAAGATGACGAGAAAAGGCCAGAGATACAGAGATGCAAGTCCACACTCTCAACTTAAGTTTAGATAATGCTATTTCGGTGATGTTTATTACAGTAGCTGCGTTTTCCATTACCCTTGGAAATTCGCAAAATGTAAACGTCGCAATAAAAAAACGCTAATGAAAACACCTAAATTTAGATTAAAAAAACCCCACTGGGAGGCCACTAGGGGCGCGTTATGGAGTAGACGCGTTTAACACGAGGTCCCAACATTCCTTCCAAAAATTCTTAACAATCCGCACAATTTAATCAGAAGACATCGAATTTGATGCGAGATACAATTTTCTCATCAAAATGTCTAAGACAAAAGGGTCAAAAGCTTCGCAACCCACAATTCCTGAACTCGAGGCTAACAGGGCAACAACTACTCCTAGCAAGACTGCTATCGATGCTAGCACATTGCAAACTTTCCGAGATATCGTCAGAGAAGTGATTAAAGAAGAAAATGACAGCCTGCGAGAAGAAATCAGGAGATCTGTTGACCGTGTCTCATCTGGACTCAATGACTGTCAGGAGAAACTACATGAACACGAGGAAGAGCTTAATAACCAAGATTCTCGCCTGGTAGCTTTGGAGGCTAAATACACGGAGCTTAGCAACAAATACGACAAAGCCCTGTTGAAACTTGACGATCTGGAGAATAGAGGACGGCGATGTAACCTTCGCATACTGGGAATACCTGAGGGTTTGGAACACGGAAATCCGACCAGATTCATCACTGATCTGATGCACGAAGTCATGGGTGGCCCTAATGGCTTGCAGAAACCTCCGGTCTTGGAGAGAGCTCACCGGACAGCGGCTCCGGTAGCGACAGATGGAGCTCGCCCGCGGCCCTTCATTGTTTGTCTCCACTACTTCAGGGAGAAGGAGCTCATTCAGCGCCTCGCCAGAGAAAAGGGTCGGCTGGAGTTTCGAGGAAAGCAGATTTTCATCTTCCCCGACTATAGCGCTGATCTGAATAGGCGCCGTACAGCCTTTAACGAGGTGAAGAAGGTGCTCCGAGGAAAAGGGATCCGCTACAGGCTCCTGTATCCAGCCCGACTCCAGGTTACCATCAACGGTGATGTAAAGAACTTTGACTCCCCCTCAGATGTTCAGGACTTCATCACCAAGTTTGGGAATGTCTAGAGACATTTTGCCGGACACGTGAGCCCACCTGCACTTGTACATTCTATATGTTTATTCATTTATTATTATTATTATTATTTTATTTATTTATTTTTTTAATTTTGCAACATTTAAAAGTGCTAATGTTAATGATAAGTGATGTGTTATTATTAGTCGAGTTTACACTCGTTAATAGTCTGCCAAGATAAACAATGCATTTTTATTTATTTATTTATTCATTTTTTGATTGATTGATGTTTATTTTATTTGTTTGTAATACGGTGTTACACTTGTACACATTAGACTAGAAGTGCGGATTATTGATACTTTTGGTTCTGGGACTTCACTAAGGTGAATGGTTCTCTCTCAAGAAGTAGAGAAGCTTCAGGGAATTTGTGCTTGTCATTTGGGGACAGCACAATGGTTTAGGGGAGGGCTTTTTGTGTGTTTTTTTTTTTTTTTTTTTTTCTTGTGTTTGTTTTTTTTTTGTTTTCGTTTTGTTTTTTGTTACTTTCACACTCTTATTTTTTCAAAATGCAGCTATTCTTTTACATTTATATCAATACTTTGGTACTGTGGCCTTGAACATTTGCTTTTTTATTTGCCTTAATGGCGACGCCTGCTTCTAATAATCATTTTACTTTAAACAATGGCTGTCAAGTCAATTTCATTAGCTGGAACGTTAGGGGAATGAATCACCCAACAAAACATAGTAAGATACTATCTCATCTTCTCCATCTTAAAGGTAATATAGTGTTCCTACAAGAAACTCACCTAAAGAATTCAGATCACCAGAAATTAAAGAGGAACTGGGTTGGACAAATTTTTCATTCCAAATTTAATGCAAAAGCTCGTGGCACAGCTGTTCTTATAGATAAACACACTCCATTCATAGCCTCTGATTGCAAAGCTGACCCTAACGGCCGATATATCATTGTGACTGGCTCAATCTTCAATACTCCAATTATTTTAGCAAATGTATATGCCCCTAATTGGGACGATCATAAGTTTTTTTCTGATTTGCTGACTTCACTGCCTCAGGTCAATAGTCATCGGCTAATACTTGGCGGAGATATGAATATGGTTATGAACCCCGCCTTGGATCGATCGTCTCAAAAACCCACTTCAATTTCAAAATCCGCCCAGGTTTTACAGTCTTATCTTCAGAATTATGGAGCTGTTGATATTTGGCGATTTCTTAATCCCTCAACCAAACAATATTCTTTTTTTTCGAGTGTTCATCAAACATATTCTCGCATCGATTATTTTTTTGTTGATCAAAGGTTTCTTGAAAAGGTTAAGACGTGTAATTATAGCAGCATAGTTGTCTCTGATCATTGCCCTCTTACTTTAGAACTTGTATTTCCAAATGAACCACGCTTGTATGCTTGGCGACTTAATCCTCTCTTGTTGGCAGACAATTCTTTTACGGAATATATTTCAAAACAAATTAATATTTTCATAGAAACAAATATAACCCCAGATGTGACGTATAGTGCTATCTGGGAAAGCTTGAAAGCTTTCTTACGAGGTCATATCATATCCTACTGTTCTTATAACAAAAGACAGAAACAAAAACGCATGACTGAATTATTAAATTCAATTGCACAGTTAGACAGTCAGCATTCCATAAGTCCTTCTCCAGATTTGTTTAAACAACGGACGGTGCTACAAACTGAGTTTAACCTGATTTCAACTCAACATGCTGAACAGATGATTTTTAAGTCTAGAAGATTGTGGTATGAGCATGGGGATAAAGCATCTAAAATATTGGCACACCAATTACGGAAATCAGAAGCTTCACGTTTTATCCCTGAAATCCGGACTGAAGGGGGCAGTGTCACTAATGACTCCCAGAAAATTAATGATACTTTCCAGGTATTCTATTCAAAACTTTATCAATCTGAATCTTTACACTCAACTCAGCTATTTGAGAATTTTTTTGATAATTTGTCTCTTCCCACGTTGGATGTGAAGTTTAGAGATCAGTTAGATGAGCATTTTTCAATAGACGAAATTAAGACTGCAATTAACTCAATGCAGGGGGGGAAATCCCCGGGACCAGATGGGTTTCCAGTAGAATTTTTTAAAATTTTTAAAGACAGCCTTGCTCCCTTGCTGAAGGACATGTTTAATGAATCCCTTAATGCAGGATGCCTTCCCCCCACGTTACGACAGGCTACTATTGCACTCTTACTAAAACCTAACAAAGATCCATTAGACTGCTCTTCATACCGACCTATATCATTGTTGAATGTAGATTTTAAAATCCTATCAAAAACTCTCGCTACACGGCTCGAACAACATTTACCCTTTTTAATTGCCTCGGATCAAAATGGATTTATTAAAAACAGACATGGTTCATTCAATTTACGTCGCTTTTTTAACATATTACACACACAATCAACATCGATTTCGGAAGCAGCCTTGTCACTAGACGCTGAGAAGGCGTTCGATAGGGTGGAGTGGGACTACTTGTTTTTTATTCTTAAAAGATTTGGGTTTGGGTCTAAATTTATTTCTTGGGTACAATTGCTTTATTCCTCTCCGTTAGCTCAAATTAAAACAAATTCTCTTTACTCCCCTTATTTCTCACTTCACCGTGGTACGAGGCAGGGCTGTCCCCTATCCCCCCTCCTTTTTGTTTTATCTATTGAACCTCTTGCTCTTAAACTTAGGGCAGAAAATGGGTTGAAAGGCATTTACAGAGCAGGACGTGAATATAAACTTTCATTGTTTGCAGATGATCTCTTGCTGTATGTCTCTGATCCATTGGTTTCTTTACCCCATGCTCTTAACATTTTTGATAGCTTTGGTACTATATCAGGATATAAGTTAAATATGCACAAAAGTGAGTTGCTCAGGATAAATTCTAAAGCAAAGGATATTTCATTCACCAACTTTAACTTTAAAGTTAAATCAGATTATATAACCTATTTGGGTGTCAATGTAACTCGCTCTTATAAATTATTATATGAAAAGAACTTTGCCCCTCTTCTTGAAAAAACTAAAGTAGATCTGGAAAGATGGAACAATCTTCAATTATCACTGATTGGTCGAGTCAATTCTATCAAAATGAACATATTACCAAAGTATTTATATCTTTTCCAGTGTATCCCATTGTACTTGCCCAAAAAATACTTTGTTACTCTGGATAAACTAATTTCAACGTTCCTTTGGAGCGGCAAATCTCCACGTATACATAAAGATTTTATGCAAAGGACTAGACCATTAGGGGGATTAGCCTTACCAAATTTTCAACTTTACTATTGGGCTGCGAATATTCGAAGTATGCTCTATTGGCTTAGTGACTATACATTAGAATCTCCATCATGGGTACACATGGAGGCATCAAACTGTGGAAAGTCGTCATTATCCGCACTATTGACCTCCGCGCTTCCCATAGAATTATGCTCTTTTAAATGTAACTTAGTTCTCTACAATTCTTTAAGAATTTGGGCACAATGTAGAAAGAAATTTGGTTTACAAGCAATATCAAGAGAAGCACCCTTATGCTCAAATCATATGTTTCCACCTTCTCTGACTGACTCATCCTTTAGAATTTGGAGTAGTAATGGACTTAAAACCTTGAAGGACTTGTTTATTAATGGAGTCTTTGCTTCGTTCTCACAGTTAAATGAACAGTTTAATATACCTCATACACATTTCTTCCGTTACTTGCAAATACGTCATCTTATAATGAGTAGATTCAATTCCTTTCCCAACACTCCACAAATAACAACTCTGGATAATATTTTGGAAATTGATGCATACAAGAAAGGGGTGATTAGAGAAATATATGCTTTACTGCTAGATCTTCAATCTCCCTCAATGTCAATTATAAAATCGCATTGGGAAGCAGATTTAGAAATGGATATATCAAATGACCTTTGGACTTCTATGCTGCAGAGAGTGCATTCATCTTCTATTTGTGCAAGACACGGGCTTATGCAATTCAGGATTCTCCACCGCTTACATATCTCCAAGGAAAAACTGGCCAAATTTTATCCAGGCAGTGACCCAATCTGTGCTCGTTGTAAAACAGACAATGGCTCACTCATACATACTTTCTGGACATGTTCCAAACTAAACAATTACTGGTCATCTATCTTTAATACCTTCTCTATTGTATACAAAATTCCTTTCCCTCTGTCTGCTGTTACGGCACTTTTTGGAGTCATACCCTCTGATATTTGTATTCGTAGACAGGATTCAAATGCGATTGCCTTTGCTTCTTTACTTGCACGGCGGCTTATACTCTTGAGGTGGAAGCAGGATATCCCCCCTACACATGACCAGTGGATCTCTGATCTTATGAGGTTTTTGCACTTGGAGAAGATAAGATGCACACTGAGTGGTTCATTGGCGAAATTTTTTGAAGCTTGGCAGCCATTTTTGAACTATGTGGACTCTTTCAGAATGAGCACCATACCATAGAGCAATAAACAAGCCACAGAGTAATATAAAGGAAAGGAAAGGAAGGGAAAGAAGGAAAGGGGAAAAAGAGAAAAAAAGAAAAAAAAAAAAGCCACAGGTTGACAGCAAATTCCTGATGATAATGAATATTCTGCTTATTTATTTATTTTTATTTATTTTATAGTTTTTTTTTTTGTTTTTTTTGTTTTTTTTTTTTGTGTGTGTATCTGTTTGTTTGAATGTTCTTTAATTCTTAAATTCCTATTTTTGCATTTGTTCTTGTATTGTCTTAAATGTTGGGGACAGGAAAAAGTGTAGTGAAATTATTCTGTCATTGTCTATGTCAAATGCTCTGAAAAAATGATAAATAAAATTATTAAAAAAAAAAAAAAAACCCCACTCAAATATAGATACATTTTCACGCTTTCATGAGGTGTTTTTTCAGATGTTTTGACATTATAATATGGGACTCACTATTTCCACGCCACTTCGACAACAATGGGTGGGGTTAAAGTTCAACCCCTGCAGTTACGTCAGGCTGGTTGCTGGGCCGGCTCAGAAGGTCCAGTTATCAAACTATCCAACACTTACGAGTTACGACAAAGAATCTAGATACCTCGATGCGTCTTGATAAATAACAGCTCGCAGTCGCCACTGTTGGTGGTAGTTAAAGACAGTCCACTTATTGCAGTGGGCAGTTTCCTATGACAGTGTAATAATGGTGGTATAATTGCATTATTTTACCCTCACACTTTTAGAGTCAGCTCTTTATTTCTTGGTGTGCCGAAAACACGTCGCCCAGCAACTAATCTCTGCAGATGAACCTCGAACTTTAACCCCGCCCACTAGTGTTGCGCAGGCTACCCACTGGCCAGCGGATATCCGCGGGTGACCCGCGAGTCGGGCGAGGTGTGAGGTGTGTGTGTGTGTGTGTGCGTGCTCGGCTCGCGCATGTGCAAGCCCGTCAGTTCCTGTTTTGAATGCTTTTTTATCCCAACTTTTTGTTATTTGTTATTAGCGCCAAATCTCCCTGAATCTCAGAGATAAGAGTGAAAATGGCGGACTTGATCAGGGAGAAGATTAAAACAGGTGATGCGAAGGTTGTACGGAAACGTTGTATGTGTTCGCTTTATAGAGTGATGATGTGGGTGGAGTCTATTTTATGTGCTGGAGTGCATACTGAGACGTTAGAAAGGAGGCAAAAATTATGCTTCATGACTTTTAACATTAGAAGTGCAAGGTAAAGATGCCGCAAATGTACTATGTGAGTTTAGAGACAAATTTAAGATCGCAGGTTGATAGCGGGCGGGTTGGGTTTATCGATACATGACATCATGCGGATTGGGCGGGGCGGGCCTAGCCACGTCTTGGGTTTGGGCGGGGCGGATTTCTGTAAAACCCTCTAACTGCGCATCACTACTGCCCACTGTTGTTGAAGTGGCGTGGAAATAGTGAGTCCCATTCTTATATATCGCTAAAGTGCAATGGAAACACTTTCTCTGCAATTATATAAATGGTAAATGGACTGCATTTATATAGCGCTTTTCCACCTTCATGGTGCTCAAAGCGCTTTACATTAGCCTCTCATTCACCCATTCATACACACACTCATACACCAGTAGGTTTCTAAGGTCTACAGTAAGTCCTACTGGGGGCCTAAGCCAGGGTTCAGTGTCTTGCCCAAGGACACTTCGACATGTGGACAGCCAGAGCAGGGACGCGAACCGCCAACCTCTCGGTCATAGGGCGACCCACTCTACCAACTGAACCACAGCCGCTGTGCCCAGCCCAGGGGTCTGCAACCCTGGTCCTAGAGAGCCGCTATCCTGCATGTTTTACATGTTTCCCTCTTCCAACACACCTGATTGAAATAATCAGCCTATCATCAAGCTGTGTGGAAGACTGATAATGTCTGTCAGGTGTGCTGGAAGAGGGAAACATCTAAAACATGCAGGATAGCGGCTCTCTAGGACCAGGGTTGCAGACCCCTGTGTTACAGGATGTGATGTACATGGTCACATGAAAATGGCAGCCACATGTCACTGTAACCAAAACAACCATTGACTGCTGGGATGCGACAACTATGGCCACTGTCTTGGAGTGGTGTTCAGGGTGGTTCCTACATCAAACACAGTGAAGGTTTCATTTTATTATCTGGTAGTTTTTGAATATTGAAGTTGTTTTTTTTTGTTTTTTTTAGAGAGAAATATTTTCTCTGTTGTGTCAAGTGTCCAGTGGAGCACTGTGTAAAAAACACTACGTACATTTTTAATATCATTGTTGTTAAGAGCTGAGCATATTTATGTCATCTGTGCATTTCTATCTTATTTTTGTGGATTTATTTTAACCAGTCAAGCTGCTCCTGTGCAGATTGTAATTTTCAGCGACGATCTGACAAAGACCCAAAGCAGGAGGGATACAGATTGGGGATTAAGTTAAATGTTTTGTTTATAAAAAATGGATGAGCGAAATAGAGAGAGTAAAAGGAAGGGATTTTAGAGCGAGAGAGAGAGAGAGAGAGAGAGAGAGAGACGAGGACAAGGGCGACGGGGCTTCGCTTTGGACCAGTTAAATCAACAGCTTCTCTCCTCTGGGAAGGACACGTTCACTCTGTTCAGGCCTAATGCCATAGATGTGCTGTCACACACACACACACACACACACACACACACACACAGATACTCTTTTACATGTGTCATGAGGACCAAGTTTGTAATCAAGTAGCGAATGGGTAGTGAGTGTAAAACTTTTTCTTTTTTTTTTTAATAAAATAAAAATAATTATTCTAAAATATTAAAATTTTTAAAGTAAAAATGAATGAATAAATACAATAACAATAATTTAAAAAATAAAATAAATAATTACAATTATAAATTTTAAATATGTTTTAATTACAATTAAAACCTAATTGAATAATCTTTGTCATTGTGCAAATGTTACAATGAGATAAAAAATAAATGAATACATTCAAAAGCAATAATTTAAAAATCAATAAATAAATGCAAAATAAAAAATTTTAAATAATACATAAATAAAAAAATATTTTTTTAAATGCATAAAAATGTATTCTTTTTTATTTTCTTCAAACCTTTAAAAAAACACATGTTTAACTTTGCACCTATTTCCCTCATGCTTTATGGGGACTTCTGGAGAAAAACTAAATTCATGTATTTATAGGGCCACATCATTTCTATTTTACTAGTGGGGACTTTTATTCATATTTAACCCTCATGGGGACCTGAATTTTGGTCCCTTTAGTATCAGAGCTCCCCATGGTGTGACTGTAAACATATCAATTTCTTCATAAAGATAGTAATACACACACACACACACACACACACACACACACACACACACACACACACACACACACACACACACACACACACACACACACACAGACGGATACTCTTTTACATGTGTCATGAGGACCAAGTTTGTAATCAAGTAGCGATTGGGTAGTGAGTGTAAACCTTTATCTTTTTTTTAATAAAATAAAAATACTAATTATAAAGATTTTTTTTAAAGTAACAATGAATGAATCAATACAATAACAATAGTTTCAAAAATAAAATAAAAGTTAATTGAATAATGTTGTCATTGCGCACACGTTACAATGAAATAATAAAATAAATGAATACATTCAAAAACAATAATTTAAAAATAAATACATACAAAATACATATTTTAAAATAATAATACATAAATAAAAATACATTTTTAAAAATTTATCCTTTTTTAAGTTTTCTTCAAACTTTTGAAAAACACACGTTTAACTTTGCACCTATTTCCCTCATACTTTATGGGGACTTCTGGGGAAAAACTAAATTCATGTATTTATAGGGCCACATCATTTCTATTTTACTAGTGGGGACCTTGATTTATATTTAACCCTCATGGGGACCTGAATTTTGGTCCCGTTAGTATCAGAGCACATGGTGTGACTGTGTAAACATATCAATGTCTTCATAAAGATAGTAATATACACACACACACACACACACACACACACACTGTCTCTGTTCATGTCCCTTTGTGGCTTTTGCACATTTGCTTCGCCACCCGGCACAGACATTTGATGAGCAGAGCCTGGAGGACGACCACAGAGCAGGAGGAACATGAGGACATCAGTGATAGTTCCAGTGTGTGTGCGACCACGACAACATCTACACATGTTTGTCCGCCGGCGTGTTCTCAGCTGCAGCAGTGGAAGCAGAGGGCGACGCTCCCACATACATTAGAATGAATACGTTGTTCTGTTACCGAGTAACAATCAGCTGATGTTTCATTTTGTTTGAAAGTAACTCAGTAAAAGTACTTTGTTACTGTACTTAAGTAGATTTTTTTTAGGCATCTGTACTTGAGTATTTATTTTTCTAGTAAGTTTATACTCCCTACATTTTTACTAAGTTTGACTCCCTACTTTTTTATATAAATATCTGTACTTTATGCTCTTTACATTTTCAGAAGAGACTCGTTACTTTTTCAAACTAAACAGATGTGACAGTAATTAAAAAAAAAAGTAGCTTTAGAGGGAAAATCAATGGAAGAGAGAAACTGTGAAATTATATATTATAGTTAAATGAGTATTATCTCACAATTTGGACTTTTTATGTCATAATTTTGACATTTTATGACACGTGGTAACATTTCATTAGTTTTATTCTTCTTTGATTTTACTTGTGTGTGTGTGTGTGTATATATATATATATATATATATATATATATATATATATATATATATATATATTACTAAATGTAGAAATACACTGTATTTTATAAATAATAAAATATTAGTTTTCCCTTTATTTTAGATCTGCATCTTAAGTCAGATTCTTCTTCATTGGAAAAAAGTGTATTTTTCTTAATTCTATTCAACATATCTCATCACTCTTAAAATAAGACATAGTCACCTCATGACCTTTTCAGTGAGATGTAAGGTACGTATTTATAGATAAATCTGGAAAATCTTATTTCAAGAAATCTTATCAGGATAATTTTCACTTGTTTCATTGACAGATTTTTGTTTTTACTTGAATAAAAAAAAATAATCTTGAATTAAACAAAAAATTGAATTGAGCAACAGAACAATATTTTGAATGATGCAAAAAAAACCAAAAACGCTTCAATTAAGCAAAACACAAACTTGATTTAAGGAATTAAGCAAAAAAATTATATATTTTTTTTTGACCAAGCATTTAATGCAGACCTTGGGGACACGATGTTTTCTGTCAGGTTACGTGTGTGTGTGTGTGTGTGTGTGTGTGTGTGTGTACAGAGGTCACTCTTGTAAACATGTGTTCACACATACGGTCAATGCAAGCATCACATACGTTGTTGTGGCCTTTGATGAATTGACCTGAGTGTTGATCAAGCCTGAGAGGAATGAGAGAGAGAGAGAGAGAGAGAGAGAGAGAGAGAGAGAGGCTCTGTCACTTTGTCTCCTTCTGACATGACCAGGTCAAACATACAGAGACGAGATATTCTTGCTACTGTTTCCCAACAGCTGCTGTCAGGATGATGTTTCAGCCGGAGGCATCCCCTCGTCTGTTCTCCACTTTTTCTTTCCAGTCTCACATACTGACTTCTCTTCCTCTGAACATTTTTTCAGTATTTTCCCATAATATCACACAACTTTACTTTATCCTGGATGTATAAAATGTAAGGTTGTCAAATAATTAAAGATTTAATCAGATTAATCACAGCATTGCTTTGAATTCATTTGGATTAATCATAAATAAATATTCTTTTTTAATCTATATTAATTGTATTTTATTTTTCATCAGGAAACAGGCTCAAGAAAGAAGTGAATATATCTGCACTTAATGTGTTTGTCCAAACTATTGTCCTTTCTACTTGGCTGCATTAGTTTGTTTTTTCATTTGCCCTGGAGTAAATGATTAAAATAATGAATAATTCAATAAAAAAACTTAAATATCACAATAATATTTGATGCTTTTATATGTTATATTTTAAAAGCAGGTTTTAAAGTTCAGCGTTGTTGTAGATTTTTTTCTCATTTATCTTGTGGTTTTATAATTTCTCAAAATAGATTACACTAGATTAAAAGTCAAATGCTTCTGTAATAAAACAGATAAACTTTGACCATGTGTGTTAATTATATTTAATTTTTGTTGATCAATTCAAGATAATTTTTCCCCCTTAATTCAAGTTTTTATTCCTTAATTCATTTCCCCCCTTATTTTAAAATTATAAAGTCATTAATTAATTAATTTGCTTAATTGAAGATTTATTTATTTATGTATTTTCACTCAATTCAAGCACAAAATAAATCTGACAGTGGAACAACTGAAAATAATCTTGACAAAATTTCTCGAAATAATATTTTCCAGATCAGATCTATTACCTAAAATAACTTCTTTACTTCTCACTGAAAAG
>CM035789.1:9151330-9197792 GCA_020466265.1 Siphamia tubifer | reverse complement strand
CAGATGAGGAGCAAACGAGAGGGGGAGCAAACACACTGAGAGACGAGGAGAGAACAGGGAGCTCAGTAAAATCTCAGGCAGAGAGAGAGAGAGAGAGAGAGAGAGCGAGAGAGGGAGGGAGGAAACAAGAGGAATCACAGACTTAGCTCAGCTGAGGACTTGACCAGCGCTCATCCGGTGGCTTAAGGTTGTCCTCACTCAGTCAACTGTGAATGAGCGTCTGAGCAGAGATGGTTTTAGTCCGACAGCCGCCGCTTTGGATCAACCCGTAGATGATCATCACTCCTGTTGGATTATTTCACAAGCTGTTATGAATGGGAATGGCAACAGGAGGAGAAGATGGTAATGTCACAATATGCTCTCTCCTTTTTCTGACGACATGTGACTGTTTCTGGTATTATTATATTTATGATTATTATGATTATTATTATTATTAGTATTATTATTATTGTTATTGTTATTGTTATTATATTATTATTATTATTATTATTATTATTATTATTAGTTATTTTTCTGTCGTTGCATGTTTGATTTATTCATTTCATTAATTCTTTATTAAAAACTGACCTTCATGTTTGACTCCCAGATGCACAGATTCATCAGTGTGACAGTTTAATCAGTGCTCTTAGGAGATCTTTAAAAACTTATAAATTGCTCCACTCTGATAGTTAATGGTTAATATTGTACTATTATTACAACTCCTGACTTGGATGGAAAATACTCTAACACTGCTCTACTTTTATTTATTTATTTATTTTTATTTTACAAAGTATTTGTAATGTATTCAGACATTAAATGTGGGTTAAATTTTACTTACTTTAATAAGATGAATTTGAAAACAAATGACAAAACTGTTTAATTTTCCATAGATATCACAATAAATCCTCTACTATAGAATAATGATCCATACTGATGATCTGACGTATCTTCTTATTGGCTAAAATAGACTCTACATATGATCTGTTTTTTGGGTTTTCACACCTGAAAGTCTAAAGTTTTGGTCATAGTTAGCTTTGATTTCAAACGAATTTTGGCATTGACTATTAAATCCTGTTATTCCTGACATGGACTGATTTATAAAAGTACACTCAGTTCACTGCTCTACTTTAGAAAGTCATGAATCTTATATACTTT
Source organism: Siphamia tubifer (assembly GCA_020466265.1). Taxonomy (NCBI): domain Eukaryota; kingdom Metazoa; phylum Chordata; class Actinopteri; order Kurtiformes; family Apogonidae; genus Siphamia; species Siphamia tubifer. The sequence goes on along the minus strand of CM035789.1, from coordinate 9,196,658 downwards.
AATAAGATGAATCAGAAAACAAATGACAAAAGTTAGTTCATGTTTTTAATATATATGATTATTTATGTACATGTATATAATGGATTAGTAAATATTCCACTAGAAAGAACCTGTAAAGTGAATGGATCATAATGTGCAGACAGTGTTTTGAAGTAGATCTGAGAACAATATTCATTTGGACTAAAACCTATTCTCTTGTTCATTTTAAGAATTTCACATTTTGACCCCAGATTGACCCAATTTTGACCCAACCATAATTTAAGACTTTAATTTTTTTTATCGGTAACACACACATGGGAACATTTCTTTAGTTTTATTCTGGAAGTATTTTACTGGTAGACCAGTGTTATCATGCTAACATTAAAACTCCTAATTTTGATGGAAAATACATCAATAATTAAACATTTCACTTGTAATTATCTGGATTTTTGGATGCGAGTTAAATGCGTACATTCAGATTTATTCATGTATTACTTTGATTAATCACTTTTTAACCCTTTGTTGGTCAGATATATTCAGGTCATGCTAGTTTATTTAGCTGATTTTTTTTTTAATTTTATTAACTTTTAGAGAGTCTATTTTACATAAACACTCATCATCATGTTTCAGAAATACTTTGGTATTCATGTAATAATTTTTTTTGAAAACATGTTCAACCAAACGGTAGAGATGACAGTAAAGGGTCATGAAATGCTAATGCTAATGCTAATCACTAATGATACAAACACAAAGAGTTAATATAACTAATTTGAACCAAGTCACAAATTATGTTGGTAAGATTGGTGAAGGAATATTATTGGAGTTTAGTTAAATTTAGGGTCAGTACAAAAAAATTAAATCTATATTTTATGTTATAATAGTCCCTGTGAGGTGAGAAAAGCAAAAAAAATGAAGCAATTTTATTGTGATTTTTGTTGTGTGACCAACAAAGGGTTAAGTGAATCAAGGTTTTCAGACAATATTAGCAGCTAATTTATCAGCTATCTGCTGTGATTGATCCTCAGCATATTATTTTTTTGACCTTTGCAGTGTTTACTGTTTTATCTCCTCGTGTTACGAACACACTTTAATATATATCTAATATAAATCTCTGGGATGCTTGACATACTTGTACTTACGGTATGAGGGCTGACCTGTCAGGGGGTGTTAGATGTCCTGTACGGTTTCACCTTCCCAGTATTTGCTTCACAATCTATGGTTTTGCTGTCATAGGTGTTTGTGGGACATGACAGAGGACTGAAAGCTGCCTAATGCTACCTCAGAAGGTGACTTTCCAGACTTAAGTAACCTCTTTGTTGCTGAAACATGAGGTTAATTAAGGGATTATTTAAAGTATTGTGTCCTTGTGGTCATTGGTTATGAATTGACAATACTTATGAAGCTTTAAGGCTGTTAATGGATGAGTTTCAGCTGCTCAGCGAGGTGAGGATTTGCTGTCCATCTCAACTTTCTGTTGTGCAGATAAAGCAATGCACTTAAAAGTCAGGCTGAGTGATTATATGATCGCGATAAATTTCAGGTTGATTACGGTCATCAGCTGTGAGCCTTGATCAAACATGGCGGAAATGTGCATTGAAGTGTATTAGTGGTTCCACTACTGCACAGTGGAAAACATGAAACCAGAGCTACACTGCTGGAACTTATGGGGGCGCTGTAGCTAACATTTGGACGGGAAGAGACGAAGACAACACAAAAAAACAGGGTTGAAACGAGGTCATAGATGGAATCGGGACAGGAGTAACAGAATCCAATATGGCGGAGACTGAGTCAGTACCTGCTGATCAACAGGCAATAATTTTCACTCTTGGATCAAAAAGGTCAAACAAGATGTCTTTAAGATTCAAGATGTTTTTATTGTCACTGAGTATTTGCATGTCAGTGAAATTTTCAGTGCAACCCCCGTGTAAAAGATAACAAAATAGCAAACAAGATAAACCAACTGGCATGCAATAAAAACAGAATAGAATAAAATAAAATAAAAATGAAATAAATAGAATTATGTGCAAATACAGATGAGATCCTGGCCATGTTGTGTAGTAGAAAAACTATTTGGTAAGAGAGTACTTGTGCTAAACCTGCACAAAATAAGTGTGACAGATGAGCGCATGAATGAGTTAAAATTTAATTCAAATATATAAATGATAACCCCACCTGCATCCATGGTCTGTGTCAGGTTGTCTATGGTGTTTTTCTTCCTAAATATATATGTATTAAATCTAACAAAAAATGAGTCGGCTCATTTTTTTTGTCTTAATCCTTAATTTAGTATTTATTTATTTATTTATTGATAGAAGATTGGATGATATAAGGAAATTAATCATGATTATTTTTTTGTCATATTGCCCCGCCCTACTTAAATCTAAATATTTGGTTGGTTTTTTAGCATGATGATAAGCATACAACAGTAGTGGTTGATGAAACTTTTCCATTTGTTGAATAACAAAAATGGCTGCATGTATATTGAAATTGCAAAAGGTAGTTAAAACAATTATAATAAAGAAAAAAAAAATTAAAGTAAAAAAAAAAAAAATATTGAACATTAGTGAAAATGTAGTTCATAATGTAGAAAAATATATAAACGAAACTATTATTGCAATAAATTATCATGATTCGGAACTATTATCACATCTATTAAATAGTGTGTTTGTAGTAAATTTAAAGTTAATATTAATATACTTTATATTAAAAAAGTAGTTGATTATACAAATGAGATTGTGTCATGGTTTGTATGGATGCTTTGTATTAATGGAAAAAAGTGTGTTAAAGCATAAGAAGCAGAATTGATTTGATTATTAGTTTGTAAAAAGTGCAGAAAACTTTGTTGACCGTGTTGGATGATACCTTGATGTTTTGACGATTTTGTGTATTTAAAATTGAACTGAAAAAAAAAAAAATCCTTTAACGACTTTTAGTATTTTACATTCAATTCCAGGGCGTAGTATTCTTAAAAAAATTGCAACATTAATATGGAAGTTGATATCTTGGCTTAGATAATGGTTCTATACAGTAGTTGTTTTGGTGTTTTTTTGCAAAAATAAAAATAAAATAAATTGCATTAAGTATCACAGTATAAATCAGAGTGAATGGATGTTTGTTTATAGATGTGAATCCTGTGACGATATGGCGACACATCCAGGATTGACCTAACTGTTGCCCATTGGTAGCTGGGTAATGTCCATGAACAAATGGACAGTTGATGCAGAAGTGACAGATAGCAGAACCATACACATGGAAGACACTAAACAGCACGTTGGCACTCTGAATGGAAATGTTAAGTACAAAAAAAACAAAAAACAGACGCAACAGTAAACTGGCATAAAGTATTATACACACTCTGCAGGAAGGAGTTTTGTTTTCACTGAAGCACTTCCAGCTTGAAGCACACGTCAGTCAGGCATGAGAAGTTATGAATCCTACTATGACGACGCCAGTGTCATAGTAGCCAAACTCTGCTTCTGATTAGCTTGCAGCAAACATACTAAGTGCATATATATATATTCTCTTTTTTTCTCTATGCTCATGTAAAATGAAATATTAATTAACCCTTTCTTGGTCAGCTCAACCGTTTGGTAGAGGTAACTTTGAACCCTGATATCCAATCTAAATTTAAGTCCTTTGACACCAAACATCTTAGGCAGTCTCCGCCTTTTGTAAGAAGCATGTAATGCAAAAACACACCACTGTCAATGATATATTCAGGTCATGCTAGCTGCTATGATCTTTTCTTTTGGATGCAAAAGTTCGATTTCGCTCGTCATCTGAACCCGCTTTATCCTCACTAGGGTCACGGGGGTCACTGGGGGCCTAATCCAGCTACAATGGGCGAAGGCGGGGTACACCCTGTATGAGTCGCCAGTTCATCACAGGGCTGAACATATATAGACAAACAATCATCATCAATATAGCACTTGTGCCGCACAGCCAGAAGGACCCTGGTTCAAATCCCACACCAGACCTTTCTGTGTGGAGTTTGTATGTTCTCCCCGTGTCTGCGTGGGTTTCCTCCCACCATCTAAACACATGCACTGATAGGTTAATTGGTTAATCTAAATTGTCCATAGGTGTGAATGTGAGAGTGATTGTTTGTCCGTATAAGATAAGATAAGATAAGATGACCTTTATTGATCCCACAGTGGGGAAAGTTCACTGTTACAGCAGCTCCAGAAACAGCAGAAAAATAGTGCAAACTGGATACAAAACACACAGAAAATTAAATAAATAACAATAATAATACAATAGTAATAATAATAACAACAACAATTGCACATGTATTGTATTTTTTTCATTTTATTAACTTATACAGAAGCACTGCACGCTGTTATAAACTGGTGTTCTATGAATAAAAAAAATTACAAAAATAAATAAATAAATACTCAACCCTAAAGGAAGCTAAGAAAGTGCATGGGTTGTGTTGTTAGTTAGTAGTAGTAGTAGTTAGTAGTAACTCATATAACATGCTGCTTTTTGCATCATGAAAGGATTTATGCTCTACTCTGTCAGTTGACATGACAGTTACAGCGCTGTCTCAGTTTACTCTTTAATGATTTATGCATTACATTGCAACAAGAAGCTTTTTTTTTTTTTTTTTTTTTGGTCCCAATATGCATGTGGTCTGACTGCAGCATATGACATAGCTTCCATATCATACACTGCCTGCTACTTTCTACTGGAGTGTTTTGACTCAAGGTGAAGGTTTCAGGTTACTGAGCATTAAGACTGATTTCACAAACCAGCCACTGTATCTGCCTGCTTCCTGGATCCCCTTTAACTGGCATGTGAGTCATGCAAGAGCTAGAACGGATCTGTGTTTAAAAAAAAAAAAAAAAAAAGGGAACTAAGACACTGCACAGCATCAGCTCAGAGACGCTGGAAATTGTTGCTCTGTGTCGTATGATTCCTTAACCCTCCTGTTATGTTACAAAATCAAACTGACTCGTTTTAAAGTTTGAACATCTAAGAAAAATATGACAAGTATTTTTTTTCAATATCAAACTTCTTCTACTAGCCTCAATTAGTGTGATCAACATATAATATTTATAGTTATTATTATATTCATCTCACATATTTACTGATCATCCTCTTTATGTTTATATTGCATAGATATTATTCGTGGTCATTTTGACCCAGCAGTCAAACTGGAGGTAAAATCGTGTCAGAAATGTTCGATTATTTCATTCTTTACAACTGTGAGACATATTATATAGAGACATATTCTCGTGAGACCTAGGAAAGTAATTTTTTTTTTTTAGTGGAATGTCCTTTTAACAGTGTCCATCTTTAAGGTAAAATGGTGTCTTTTACAGAGGACACAAATGCACTGCTTATGTTTTATATGTTATGTTTTATATTATGGTCTTTCAAAAGTAATACAGTAGTGAAACATTTAAAAAATAGTATGAACATGTGGGGTTTTTTTTAATGGAAAAACAAATGAATTATCTTCATTGAACCATTACCTGTTAGAAGTAAAGAACACCATTGCACTAAATATTGATAGAAGAATTAGTAATGGAATTAATAAATACATATTAACATATTAACAGTTTTTTGTTTGTTTGTTTCTGACATCTTTTGATTAATTACACATACACAAATGTGTAATGTAAAATGTCAGACTGGCCCAGGTGAACCATTGCTGTTACTGATAAATGAACATATTAATTATTTAGTAAATCTCAGTCTACATAACCCTGTGAATGTATTTTCTATGTTGTAAAACCTACTTATTTTCCAGAGAGGGTGTGCCCTGCTTAGTGCATAAAGTGGATTTTGTTTGGCGCTGGCTGCAGGATGTTACATAGAGCGCTGAATTTTAAAATACCCGCCCAGCTCTCGTGTAGGTTTGATTTGGCAGGACGTGTGTGTGTGTGTGTGTGTGTGTGTGTGTGTGTGTGTACAGCTTCCTGCATATTTGCCATGTCGTTGAAACCAGCATCCATTAACCCGACTATTCCTGTTTTGGGAGTGACCTCAATGTTTGGGAATTTGTTCCTGTGTTGACCAGGTTATACAGAGCATCTTTTTTCTCTCAGTAGAAAGACGTCTTGTCCTGTTCTGGTGATTCAATGGAAATACACAACAGTCAGTGCACTGCTCTGTTTACTAAACTACAAATCATTGCCTCGTCTTTACCTGCAGCCGCTCTTTTACGCTGCAGTCGCCTCATCTGCCAACTTTTACAGTGCTTTAAGTCTTTTTTAAAATGCTTCTGGAATAATAAAAAAAAAAAAGTAGTGTTCAGTATTCAGAATATTCCCAAACAAGACTCAGGACTCTTTTCTTCTTTTATTTTCCCAACATGATACTAGTCATGCTTTAGAATCACACATATAAAAATGTGGAAGATTTTATGTGGTTTGTAAAACCACCATAAAATAAATAGTCCAGACACAAATCATATACATATATATAAACACTAGTCTAAAAGTAAAATGCTGCCAGAATAACACTAATGAAATTTGACCATGTGTGTGTTACTGATAAAGAAAACTCAAGTCTTAAATGTTGGTTGGCTCAAGTTTCCAAGATAAATCTGGGGTTAAAATGTGAAATTCTTAGAATTAACAAGAGAATAGGTTTTAGTTCAAAGGAATATTGGTGTCAGATCTACTTCAAAACACTGTCTGCACATTATACAGGTTCTTTCTAGTGGAATATTTACTAAACCATTGTATACATGTACATAAACCAGCATATATGTGGAATAACACACCATTATATATATTAAAAACTTGAAATAACCAGGACTTTTATTATTTTTCTGATTCATCTTATTAAAGAATGTAAGATTTAGTACATTTAATGTCTGAAGCAAATACTTTCTAAAAATATAAATTGTAAAGCAGTGTTACATAAAACAGCATTAGCCTGATGCATAGGAAAGAATTGAAGAAAATCTGTCATAATGTAATGGTCAGGAAAAGGGTTAGCATTGAGGTGCTAGCTTAGGGTTCTTTTTCTTGTTTTGTTCTGATTAGTTTCAGTGCAAATTTTTGTCTTATTTTTTCATTTTGAAAGTCAAAAGGTTTGAACATGTAGCGTTGAAATGTGTGTCTCTTTGTTCTAATCACTTGAATTCAAGAGTCCAGTTGTGCTGCCAATTACACTGATCATTTAGATCAGGTGGTAGCGGATGCCTAATATCAGGCCTCTCGTTTGTTATTAATGGCTCTGAAGGGGAACAAAAATACTTAAAAACTAAATCTCACCTCCATTTAAACAGGATTTTGATGGTTGGTTTGATGTTTAAGTCTAGATTTATTGATGGTTTCATTCATCGAGGCAAATATTTGTCTAATCTCTTCAGTTCTGGAGTCATAACCACTCAGTTAATGATGTCAAGCACTGTTGGTGCTGGTAGAGTTTCCGGCTCTAAGTATCTGTAAGTGTTTGTGTTGGCATCAATGATACATCCAGAGTTTTATTTGGTGTTGAAAGGAAATCGGTGATATCATAAATCAGTGCTTAGTGTATACAAGCACTATAACTCGTCTGTTCTTAATACCTGATCTGCACTAACATGTTTATCTGTAAATCAACTGGTTGATGTTATTAGGCTGTAATTAACAGTCTTCTTAAAGGTGTCATTCCACTGAAAACCACTTTTCCATGCTCCTTTTGGAATCTGATGGGTCACCCCGACGTACCAACACATGCTTCACCTCCACTGGCTGCATACCGCATTCACAGAAAACAACCAGAGGAACGAGGGACCCAGAAAAAGCCAGTCCACGTGACGTCAGATGGACTTTAGCGTCACCCACGTGGGGTTAAGCCTGTCCCCGACAGTGAATCTGAAGTAGCATTAGCTTTAGCATCTACGAGAGAAGATGGCGCCACAGTAGTTGCTGCACAACCTGAAAAAATGGCGGATCAAACTGGCTCATGTGCCCTCTGTGGAAATAAACCATCGTTTTTTCCCCCCCTGCATGTTTTCAGAACAAGCGATAGCACAAAACCGAGCTGCTACTCTGGTAAAGGTAAACACACACGGAGAGCTAGAGGGGAGGGGGGAGTGTTCCTTCATGCATTCAGAGCCAATCAGAGATGCCCCGTCACCGTGTCATGGACATGTATGAGGAAGTACCGATAAACTCTGTTGTTCTACCTCGAGTAATTTTTCTACCGTGAAAAAATAGAACCAACACACAACATATTCAATAACAATGAAGAACACAGTAATATTAATGAAATAAAGATGGAATGACACCTTTAACCAAAAACTGCATTAACATTTTTTTTTTAAATTTCATAGTGTTCTGAGATTTAGTTTTAAATACACGTTTCTTTGGTTCAAAGCTTGAACACATGTTGTTGTTCAGCTGAGTGGACGTTTTTATAACTCCATTAAAAATAGCTTCATTAAAAAGATGGCAATCATACATAGACACTGAACCCTAGGCTGCTCCCAGTTGGGTTAGGCAGCGCCAGTGTATTGGCAGCAGCCGTCTGTTTTACTAAACTCTACCCCCCTTCTGGACTGATGTACCCCCCACACACACACACACACACACACTACTCAATACATTGACGACACTTCAAGGACTTTTTGCATAAATTCTCATATTTATATATATTTTTTTATTATTATATTTACATTTATAACCTGCAACTGGTGGATTACTCCGACAAAATGTAATTGTTTTTAATGTGATGACAATAAAGATTCTATTCTATTCTATTCTATTCTATTCTACTGGCGTATGAGTGTGTGTGTGTGTGAATGGGTGAATGAGGAATTGTAAAGTATATAAAATGCACTATATAAGTACAGTCCATTTACCATTAAAGAGGAAATAAACCTTGACTAATGTTTTGATAATTCATGCGTCAAAGGTTTAAAGATACCGTTCCAAATCTGGTTTGACGTGTCTCGTTTTGTCTGATTAGCGTCAGTGTGTGTAGTTCATCTCGTTGAAAGTGTTTTCAGATGTTTTTCCTGTATCTAAGTGATCATTTCTGGTTGTTTGTTATGAAATCTGCTGGTGTGCGTTACATTAAGCGCAGCTGTGGGCTAATTACAGATAGGATGAGTAGGCCAGTGAAAGCTAAGCCACACTTTGATATAATAACACACCTCTCACATGCAGGGCAGACACGTCAACACACACTCATGATGTGTTTGAAGACCTGCTTAAAGTCTGGGTTCATTCATAATTCCCTGACGTGTTTTTTAATGACTTAAACACAGGCCTCGCCATCTCCTGACTGCTACTTTACAGCCACCATCAAACCGTCCTGCTTATCAAGGCCGCCATGATTAGTGTTTGCCCTCCGCAAGCTCCGATTTGCTGATCCTTCTGAAGCTACTAAATATACCGTCTGGTCGTCTGGGTGCCTCTGTGGTCATGTAGTGGATCCACTCAGCCTGTGTTTATGCCCAAATCCAGTGTCAGTTGGTTCACATCTATGTTCAGATACCATCGGTCAATCTGAGGTAAAGAGACGAGAGATGTTTTCGCTTAAAAAAGAAACCGATAAGAAACTTGCTTTTTGCCTTTTAAGCTAAAAGGTACAACACTTTTATCTATTCATTGAATCCATTTACCCGTAGCCTTCCTGACAAAAGATGGTATTTTGTACCTTTTCTCTGCATCAACTCTGTCCTGCTGCATATTCCCAAACTGTAAATAGCAGAAAATGGTGAATTATTTAACAAGATGCTAAAAATAAATATGTTTCTGCTAAACCTGGAAAATATGTATGGCATCTGTTTTCTTCTAAAATCTTAGAATGGAACAATCTTCCTTAATCTAGTCAATAAATATGGGGTTTTCATGGACTGCTCTACATTTATATAAGATGAATCAGAAAACAAATGACTTTAGTGTTGGTTATAGTTCATGTTTTTAATATATATGATGGTGTGTTATTCCACATATATGCTGGTTTATGTACATGTATACAATGGATTAGTAAATATTCCACTAGAAAGAACCTGTAAAGTGAATGGATCATAATGTGCAGACAGTGTTTGGAAGTAGATCTGACACCAATATTCCTTTGAACTAAACCTATTCTCTTGTTAAAACTAAGAATTTCACATTTTGATGCCAGACTTATCTTGGAAAATTGAACCAACCAACATTTAAGACTTGATTTTTCTTTATCAGTGACACACATGTGGTAAAATTAGATTCATAATCTGTTTATTTAGAATCATTTATCACAGTAAAGTTGTTTATGTAGCTGTTAAACATATTAAATTACATATAAATTAGTAGAAAAATTCAACAACTGCATTTCGAGTGCAACATTTAGATATATGTTGGAGTAGTTTCTAAAGATCCAATAGGAGGCAGATTATGTTACATTCAATTCACTATCTGAGCTGTAATCTAAAAACAAACAAGGCAGTCAGAGACAGCAGACCTCCACCAAGGCTTGATATGGCGTCAAAATGTGACATGATGGAGCCGTAGGTGTCTGATGGTGAGACGATGTGAATGGAGAAAAAAAAAGCCAAATTCTATCTTGTCTGAATCCTGAGATATTACCACTGATGTGTTTTAGCTGTTGAACTTTAGTGTGACCTTGACCTTTGACCTTCATTGCTCAAAATCTAATGGGTTCTTCCTTGACCCGTTATATATCATTCCTGAAAGTTTCATCAAATTCCGTTTGGAACTTTATGTATAATCCTGCAGAAAGACAGACAGACAAACAGTCAGACAGACAAACAGAAAGACAGACAGACAGACAGACAGACAAATAGACAGACAGACAAACAGTCAGACAGACAGACAGACAGACAGACAAACAGTCAGACAATCAGACAGACAGACAGACAAACAGACAGACAGACAGACAGACAGACAAAAAGACAGACAGACAGACAAATAGATAGACAGACAGACAAACAGTCAGACAGACAGACAGACAGACAGACAAACAGTCAGACAGACAGACAAAAAGACAGACAGACAGACAAATAGATAGACAGACAGACAGACAGACAAACAGTCAGACAGACAGACAGACAGTCAGACAAACAGTCAGACAGACAGACAGACAGACAGACAGACAAACAGTCAGACAAACAGATAGACAGACAGACAAACAGTCAGACAGACAGACAATCAGACAGACAGACAGACAAACAGTCAGACAGACAAACAGACAGACAAACAGATAAACAGACAGACAGACAGACAAACAGACAGACAGACAAATAGATAGACAGACAGACAGTCAGACAGACAGTCAGACAAACAGTCAGACAGACAGACAGACAGACAGACAAATAGATAGATAGACAGTCAGACAGTCAGACAAACAGACAGGCAGACAGACAAATAGATAGATAGACAGACAGACAAACAGTCAGACAAACAGACAGACCCAAATTTAATACCTCTTTTGTGGAGGTGAAAATGATGCTATTTCAAGAATCCATATCGTAAACGTCTCCTTCACTCCAGATATTGTGTATAAAGTAAACCCACATATGAGGAATCACTGTCCTGTATTGATTGACTGTGGTTTGTTTCCTGCTCATCTTCTGCGTCACTGATAATCTATTTACTATAATTCAATTTTCTGCCCAGTCACAAAATACTTCAGATATTTTCACTCTAGGTTTCCCTGGTTTCATGTGTTTTCATTCAGAAAGTCTGACTGAATGAAATGACTCTAACAGAAGAGCAGGAGGTGAAACACCAGTGCATGATGGGACACTTCAGATTAATTTGAATTGATTTGAACCGATTTGATTCATATTTTAGCCATTAAATAACAGTCTCTTGTGTTTTTTTTTAATACTGTATGGTAATTATTATGAGTATTTTATTTATACAGTATATATTTTGGCTGTTCTCTGTAGTTCTAGTTGTACTTTTGTTGCATATGTGTGTTTAATATTTAATTCTAGAGCTTTTGCACATGATTACATAGATTTTTCTTCAGTATTTTATGTGATATTTCTGTTTCTGTTTTTGCTGCTAAACAGAACAAAGCTTCTGAACTCATTTTCATTGTTTCTATGACATTTTCTCTGGTTTTGAGCAAAAATAGTAGCATTTCATCATGAAAATGTTTACATTTACAAATTACACTTGAACATAACATGAACAAATATTAACAACCTGAAAATTCTTAAGAAAAAAAAGTGCGATATTAATAATATTGCACTTTAGTTTATCATTTATATACATGTGCATTACAATTTAAAGATAACAGTGGATTTATAAATACACACATTTAGTAACATTCATAATCTTGGTAAAATTCCACATACATTTCATGTTATTCACATTTTTGTATCAGGCTAGTCTGTTTTATTTATTTATTTGTTTGTTTGTTTCTTTATTTATTTATTCCCTTTTTCTTAACACTAAAACAAAGAAGAAAATGTGCATTTTTTTCCACAATTTTTTATTATGATTATTGTGTGATTCATTTTAGATTAAATTCATATCAAATAATTTTAACTTCTTTACTTATTAACATCTTTTGTGTAATTTTTTGCATTCCACTAATCCCTCCCAGGAGCCAGATTGGACCCATTGACGGGTCCATTTTAGCCCCCAGGCCATATGTTTGACACCTCTGGTCTAGATGATGAGATGTTCAGTGTTTTTATCTGAGTTGACTTTTATAAATAAAGAATGTGATTCCTGGGATTGAAAGTGCTGATGTGGAAAAGTTTGTGTTTGAAAATAAGTTTATGGTCAAGTAAATTCATTACATTCATTTTCATTTCATCTTTTTACTTTTAGCTGAGGTTAGATACAGAACCTCTGCACTTAATAAGGCCTGAATTATGGACTTTCATTTGGCTCATCTTCCTGTCCTTGACTTCTTGCATGACTCAGCGTATTGAAATGACCCACTCTCATTTAAAATGCGTAAAGTCACATTTAGGGGTTTTTGGATTTGTCATAATGAGGTTCGACAGAAGGATGCGCACGTTGAAGCTCATTTTGCTGCTCTCAATTGCATATTTAACTCCATTCTGTTCTCTCTGAAAACACTCGGGGTCAGCATGAATCTTTATCGCACAGTAGATTTTATTTTTTTCTTACAGCTTGTTAGCAGTAGACCACTTGATCGATAATATACTGAAAAGTAATTATGGAATTTTTCTTCAATAATACCAGAAAACAATCGCCCAAAGAAACTTGTTGGTTATTTAATTCCCATTTAAAGTTCATAGTTCATAATTCATAGATCTTATTGGTTTGTATGTATGTATTGCCTTGACTGTAGAATTCTTCACATTGTAAATTCATCCCACAAGCCAGAGAAATAACTAGTTCTTCTATATTCAGAGGTGGGAAGTAAATAAGTAGAAGTATTTTGTTACTGTACTTGGGTAGATTTTTTTATATATCTTTTTTAGATATATTTATTTTCCTGCCAATGTTTTACTTTTACTCGTTACATTTTCAGAATAGGCTTTTTCAAACTATACAGATGTGACAGTACAAAAAATAAGTCACTTAAGAGGTAAATTATGACTTTCTATAACATAATTATAGCTTTTATCTCATTATTATGCATTTCTTATCTCATATTTATGACTTTTTATCTTATATTTGTGATTTTTTTAAAATCAGAATTTAGATTTTTTATTTCACAATTATGCATTTTAAAAAAAATATTTATTACTTTTTTTAAAATCTCACAATCATGACCTTTTTATCTCAATTGTAACTTTTTCCCAAAACATTTCTTGTCAGACAGACAGGCAGACAAACTCCAGTGAAAACATAACCTTATAATAATATTCATATATATATATATATATATATATATATATATATATATATATATATATATATATATATATATATATATATTATAATAATGTTAATATTCAACCTCAGTTTTGAGACAAAACACAAAATTTGGAAAGTACATCTGAAGAACAAATGACATATTGAACAGCTGTTCATTCCCAGATCTGTGACCCCAGTATGACCTGGAGGTCACCAGGGTCAAACTGGACTTGGAGAGGAAGAGGTCAAAGACGTTAGCTTTCACTACTTCTATGAGCTTCTGGTTGAATGTAATTCTTGTTGTAATTTTTATTGCTTAACATTTATTTTTACTTAACATTTGTACTGACTTATGACTCTTTTATTTTAATACAATTTCCCCTTGGGATCAATAAAATCATTCTAATTCTGATAACTGCATTTCATTGCTCTGTATTTGTACATGGGTTGAACAGTAAAGTTGAATCTAATCTAATTTAATCAGCCGTGTATTCAAGGTTCAAATTCTTTCTAGTTTTTATTAGTTTTCTTACCTCAGTGACTCAACTTTTAATATGAGAGGTTATGACTGTGGCCTGTTTTACATGTGATTTGTGATCATTTGTTGTTTATTTATAGTTAAATTAAAATCTTTGGATTACAGTTTGGTGAAGTCGGCGTCCCAGAACACCGTCTTGCAAAGCGTCCCCATTGATCCCTTCATTTACTTCATTTTGGTAAACAGTGCAGGCTAGCTTCTTCTGCACGGCGTACTGACATTATGTGACTAGCGCGTGACATTACTCAGAGAGCACACATAAAATAGTGAATTGATCGGTCCCTATTGATCAGCCCATTGTTACCGATACCTGATGCAGAATTGTTTTGCCAAAGATCAGATCAGTGCATCTTTATTAAACTCCTGACACCCAGGAATGCATCTTTTTCCTCTGTCATGGAGAAGAGTTTCACAATTTTACTTAAAAATTAAAATTAAAAAGTCCACTGAAAAAATATTTACTGTATAAAAATGTATCTGAAAAAAACTGTCACATCAATCTATTTCCAATTAAGACAATTATTTAATGTAAAATGGTAAAACTGTTTACTGAATAGATTTCAGGAGGTTAAAAAGTAGGTGATTTTTATTTTAGTTATTTTAGTTATTATCCATCAGTCTCTATTGGAACTGAATTCTTCCTGCACCAACAGCCTGTCAATCATCTTATTGGCTCAGATCCATCAGTCAAACAGTATCTGAGACGACTGACCAAAGCCTTTCCTGCTCCTGTGCTCTTCTTTGTGTGGGCAGCAGGAAATCTAAATAGTTTGTATAATCCAGAGGGGAATGTGTTTTTAAAGATGAAAACTCACAGACATAAACACAGGAAATGGATGCTTTCTTTTGCTTGTTTAGATGCTGCATCGGTATCTGTAGGAGGTTTGAAGCCCGGCCAGTTCACACACTGTTGATTATTATGCTTCACATATTTCTCAGACATTTTATGTACACAAAGCAACAGTTTTGGAAGATGGAAGTTTGGTAGTCAACGTATTGGATTATGTCTCAGTAACTGTGCAAATAAAGATCAAAATTACCAGTATTTGATTTGATGAAGTAGCACAAGTTGCCATATAGAAACAAATACTAATTGACAGTTGCTCCATATACTTTTAAAAAAAAATTTTTTTAGCAAAACTATGACCAACGGGAAAACATTTCTCCTTATATGACCAATAGGTGTATAAAATAAAATAAAAAAAAATAATATTCTCACAAGGAAGTGGAATATGACTCAGTAGTAACACAAAATAAAGATGTAACTAAAATGCTTAAGAATAAAATAGAATAGAATATAATGTATTTATTGTAATAATACAAAAGTATAACAAAATTGAAACATGCCATCATCGTCAGGAGAGAGAGAGAGAGAGAGAGAGAGAGAGAGATAGAGAGAGAGAGAGAGGGAGAGAGAGAGAGGGAGAGAGGGAGAGAGAGAGAGGGAGAGAGAGAGAGAGGGAGGGAGAGAGAGAGAGAGAGAGAGAGAGAGAGAGAGAGAGAGAGAGAGAGAGAGAGAGAGAGAGAGAGAGGGAGAGGGAGAGAGAAATATAATATAAAAAGAAAAAAAACACAGACTAACATACAGCATTCACACAATAAATTTAGATTCAGATTTATTCAGAACATAAACAGAATCAAAACACTCAGATCTCCTCAGAGATACACAGGCTTCACAATCGTTTGTTTCTCTTGCTTTATATTAACAGACAAGAGCCAGAGAGTCAGTGTTGACTGTTTGACAATCTAGCAAGAATGAGTGGGCTCTTCCAGTTTATAAGCCCCTCCCCTCACTAATGGGGAATGGAGAGCAGGTGAGTAACAAAAGAAACTAGGGCAAAGGGCAAGACCTGAACTCAGAAGAAAACATAAAGACAGAAATGTGACAAAAATAAAATAAAATAAAAGCTTATTAAATACCAGGACATCGGAAAACATCTTAAACTGTAACACCCAAAGAGACATTTGAACCTGGTTTCCACAGAAAAGAAAACACTGGGAGCTGCTGATCATCTTTAAAAATCTGTTTTATTGTTTGTATGTTTCCGTAGCTTCCACTCTCCTAACTTGACTTTCTCTTTTACTCTGTCCATACCGTAGGATACTGACTACGTTGTATGTTACCTTCACGGAAATTCAGTTAATAAAGCATATTTACCAGGTTATTTTAATGTTTATCTCAAACAACCTGACCGACCACAACCTGAATATCATTAAAAATATTTTTCAATTATTCACAACTGCAGGTGACCGCGGGTTCCATTCAAAGTTAATGACTGACTGACCTTCATTTCTTAAATTAATGATGATCACTTCTTTATATTTACTTAATTGATTGGTTCTTGCCATATTATGAATTCTTCCCAAAAATTGTGTATCATATATAATTGAATTATGTATCAATCTGACTTGTGGACAACACAACTGATGTTCTCGACCGCATTAATTAGACAAGAAATTCCACTAAATAACCCTGACGATGCCCAGCTATGAAGGGAAAACCATTTTAGGTGACGACCTCATGAAGCTCATTGACAGAACACCGAGGGTTTGCAGTGTAATGAAAAAAGCAAAGCTAAAATATAAAACATTTATAGTTATTTCACACTTTTTGGTTAAGTATATAATTCCACATGTGTGTTCTACTAGTGTGTTTTTGTCTTTATTTTTTTCACTGTTTATCTTCATTCTTCCAGTTAATACAGTTCATTGATGAATAACGTGTCTAGAAATAAGTCAAATAAGAAGCTGGAACATATAGAAGCAGAATTATATTAACAAAACAAAAATACAGTTGAAAATCTACTTCTATAATCGCATAAAATCATTTACAGTTGATTTTCCTTGTAAATATAATAAAAATTCAAGTCTGTTGTTTTAATTTTTTATTATAACACACTGTTTTAAACATTTATTACATATAATAATAATAATAATAATAATAATAATAATAATAATAATAATAATAATAATAATAATTATTATTATTATTATTATTATTATTATTATTATTATTATTATTATTAATGGACATATATTTAATTAAATTATTTATTTAAATTTATTTATTTATTTATTTTATTATTATTATTATTATTATTATTATTATTATTATTATTATTATTATTATTATTATTATTATTATTATTATTATTATTATTAATGGACATATATTTAATTAAATTTAGGTTCTTCCTGAAAAAAGGTTCAAAGGAATTGGCAAAGAAAGCATTTTCAGATTATTTCACAAACAACATAAATAAATCTAGACTGCTCGTTATAATGGCAGTCATTAAAAGGTTAATACCATGTAAGGAAAATTAATAAATAAATCACAGAAGTACACATAGGTATTTTGGGTCTGTCACGGTTGCCTTACTTGCTTAATTTATGATGTGTAACGCTGTATGTAATCCATACAAGCCCAGTTTAAATCGGGTCAGGGATCCTTTTCATCTCTCTTTTCACATTTCTTGTCACTCTGTTAGATTTTACTGAAGCTTAAAAGGACAATAAAACACCGAAAATCAGTAATATCCATGTTAAATATAGAATATATTAAAACAAAATGTCCTTTTGGAAGGTCCAGAGTCTGTGTCATTGTTAAATATTTGGTACTTGTTCAGGCAGGAACCTCCATGACATGTGGAATGTGCAAAGACTATTTTAGTTTCATAATCATAGCGGACAGAGATATTCAAACTGTCCCTAGCTCCCACGCTCAGACATCTTATCCACAGTAATGTGAGCATCGTGGTTTATTTCACTGGCTTGAGTGAGAGAGATCTGGGTGTTTATATTGAGCTGTGTGAATCCACAGCAACAGAACACTTGCCCGAGCACAGACACATCCATACATACATCATTCAACACATGCCCAAGATGGACACGTAGATAATAAACCCATGAAAAACAGGCTGGGAAAAAAAAACAAAAAAAAAAAAAAAACAGTTAAAGTTTCATGGTTTTCCAGTCCTATGTTTGTACACAGGTCAGTATCTGCACAGATCTCTGTAAGCAGGTGTACAGTAACTGGAAAAGAGTGGGGCGTTTTACAGCAGACTCATATTACCAACAGTGTAAATACACTAAGAGATGCATTTCACTGTTGTTGTGAGCGCTCCAAACACTCTCTAGCTCGTGTATATTTATTCATTTATAATGCATCATCGCTTTCCTTCTTAAAGTGGCGACAATTAATCCTTTTTAACACAAACTGGAGCATTTCTACTGCCATCATATTAACTGTGTACTTCCCTTCAGCCTTAAAATGTATTGATTTTGCTAATTTTTACAGCTGTTGAACTCCTAATGCAGCTATTATATAATCGCTTTAGAAAAAGAATTAAAAACAAATATATATATATTACATTTTGGTTTAATACAAAATGTGCCGTTACTACAAAATGTGGCTCAACAAGGTTAAATGTGGCCAAATTTCCAAATATCAAAGCAGTCCTCTATACAAAATATAAATCCAAAGACATTTGTGAGATTGAAATAATTACAGATAATGACATTTTTTTTAGAAACTATTTTCTTTAGTCATTAATTGTGTTAAATCTTACATTCTTTAATAAGATGAATCAGAAAACAAATGACAAAAGTGTTGGTTAGTTCATGTTTTTAATATATATGATTATTTATGTACATGTATACAATGGATTAGTAAATATTCCACTAGAAAGAACCTGTAAAGTGAATGGATCATAATGTGCAGACAGTGTTTTGAAGTAGATCTGAGACTAATATTCCTTTGGACTAAAACCTATTCTCTTGTTAATTCTAAGAATTTCACATTTTGACCCCAGACTTATCTTGGAAACTTGAGCCAACCAACATTTAAGACTTGAGTTGTTGTTGTTTTTTTTTTATCACTAACACACATGTGGTAACATTTCATTAGTTTTATTCCAGAAGCATTTACTTATAGACCAGTGTAATTCATAGTTGTTATTGTTTGTTCAGTATAAATTGTTGCCTTGTAAATACAAGTGCATATCCTGATCAAGGAAATTAAAATGTTCACTTTGTGCAGTAATAATCTACACCTGGCTTTTCTGCCTCCATCTTTAATAATATACATTATATAAACTAAATTTGTCTAAAATTAGTTCATTTGCAGCATATTCCCTTTGATTCCCTGTATTTTTTCCTTGTACCTTGTCTTTGTTGTGGGATTCAGTTTTCGGCTGTATGGTTCACTGTTGTTTTCATTAGCCCACTGCATTGTCTATGTTAATTTTGGCTTTTAATGAATTTATGTGATTATTTACGAAGCACATCGACAGGCGCCATGTTGGATTCTGTTACAGTGCTTCCGTCCCGATTCCGTATATGATCTAGTGCCAACCCAAGACTTATCTTGGAAACTTGAGCCAAGCAGCATTTAAGTCTTTTTTTTTTAAATCACTAACACGTGGTAACATTTCATTAGTTTTATTTCAGAAGCATTTTACTTGTAGACCAGTGTTGTTAAACCAAAAACCTGGATTTAAAACCCAACACCAGAAAGTAAATAAAAAAAAAGAATCCTAAGATTAGCTTTATTTGTCACATGCACAGTTATACATTGTACAAAGTACAGTGAAATGTGTTTTTGTACCTGTATCCAATAAATAAAGGAAAAAAGACACAGCACACAAATAGAAATAAATAAGACATGAAAAATAAAATAAGAATAAAGCTATAAAATATAAATCCACGAGTCAAGTCTGAACTGTAACAGATGAAGAGGTAGTTGTTGTTCAGCTAATCTGATGATACTTTCTAGAACAGATTGTGTGAACATATTTCAGTGTGAAATGTATTTTAGTCTTATTGAACAAGGTGCATATTTGTCTTTGTGATAAGAAAACATTTGATTGTAACTGAATCAGATTCCAGCGGTTATCCTCCCAGCTTGTATTTCACACCTCTGTCTGCATCTTTATCCGCTCTAGTTCCTCATCATTTTTACCCCCAACACCTCCAGTTCCTCCTCCAGTGTTGTCATGTTGACCATCAGTGCTTTTTATCCCAGTGGGGTGTGGCAGAAGAACACAAATCTGTGAGTCACAGCAATGTTCCCGGAGCTGTGGGGGCTGAGAGCAGAGCAGCTGTGGACGATAATGTGAGGGGATGAGACAGAGAGGACAGGGTGTTGTTACGTTAGAGGAAAAAAAGTAAAGAAATCCGCTTCAGACTGAAGCACAAAACAAGACAAAGAAGGAGACAAAGCAGAAAAGTATGTTAGTTTTAACTCCTGAGACTAACAGTTACAATCAAAAATTTATAAAAATAAGTAACAAAATGGACAATAACAGCCAAAAATGTACAATAAACTAACAAAATAATAAGTAACATGAACAAAATAAGACACAAATGGCACAAAAGTGAAGAAAAATAATAAAATACAATATTAAATGTAGAAATATAAAACAAAATAAGGAACAAATTTAATGAAAACTAATAAATATTTACAAAATAATGAGTTAACTTAGTTAAAATAAACTAAATGAAGTATAAATATATAAATAAATAAGTAAATATTGTAATTTGGTTCCAGTACTTTTAGTTTTTTCTAAATTAGTTGCTTTCTGACACCTGTGTATTTCCATATATCAGTTTCATAAACAAAACTCAGTAAAATCACAGTAAAAAAACAGTAATTTTTTTCTGAATATTGAAACTAAACCATCCTTGTCATCACTGACGCAGGGTTAAAGTAGGTACAGACCTGCAAATTGTTATGTTGAGAATGATACTGTACTGTTATTTCTATTGTTTCAAATGAGGATGATTGAAAAAAGGTTCAATTTAACTAATGTAGTAGATGATGAAATCCAGTTTCAGAGCACTGCAAATAACCACCAATATCTATCACAGCTAAATAATGACAATCACATAAACACAGTAGTTTTATTCAGGGGCGGCTGTGGTTCAGTTGGTAGAGCAGGTCGTCCAATGACTGAAGGGTCAGAGGTTCATGTCCCAGGTCTGTCTGTCCACATGTCCAAGTGTCCTTGGACAAAGACACTGAACCCTGTCTTAGTGTCCCAGTAGGACTGACAGAACCTTAGAATACTAAGTTTTAATAAGTAATGTTTTAATTTAAGTATACTTTAATAAACACCTACATTTTTTTTAAGTTTAATCAACTTAAAATAATTGAAGCAATCGATTGCCTTAAATTCTTTTAGTTCTGCTAAACTTATTTGGGTTTACAGTGTCATATAAAGTGGATAACTGCTGAACTAAAATGAAACTAGAAAAGCACTGGGAGAGTGCAGACCCCCCCCACACCACCACCAGTCCATCCCCACACCCTCCACTGATCACCACCAAGTGTGAACTTGTTTTTTTAAATGGTCAAAGAATGTCTTTCAGTGAGGACAGTGGAGGTTATACAGCAGATGTCCACTCTGGGGACAGAACCTGACACACCCTTATCTGTTTCCATCTTCTTTCATAACTACAGCTGGGATCCATTTAAATTCTATCAAAAGAGATGCATAAAGAGATGCTTAAGGCACTTGGTGCAGCGTTGATAATCAGATAATGTTTGGCTGCACAAATGTCTTCGCTAAAAATGAACATTAACACAATTAAAGCACATTGGATGAACTCAGTGACTTAATAAGGAATAAACAGTTTCACATGTTGTTTCTTCAGATTAGTTCATTAAAATTACCTATATATTTAAATAAAAAGTGTTTACCTCTCCTTGTGAATTATTTATTTCTGATAAAGTGTAACTGGGACACAGTAATGTAATTATTGTACCTGGTCAAATGTAATTACTGATTTAAATAGGAATAAAAGGAGGAATGTGGGGAAACAAATGATTCCAATATTACACTGTAAACCCGAACGTTCAGGATAATGAAATATATTAAGTTGTAAATACTCAGAGTTTCAGAAATAGTACTACTAGCTCAAATATATTAAGCTCCTGTAACATGTTCTTCTTTTTAAGTACTTCCAACTAATATTTTTTTTTTTATTAAGGGGAACTATTGTGGATATAAGTGAATATAACTTAAAAGTATTTTTCAGTCTGAACCTACTTCTGCTACCCTTAATGAGTTTAATCAATGAAAATGGTTCATCTCACATATTTGTGATCACCCCCGTTATGTTTATATCACATAGATACTGTTTGGGTCAATTTGACCCAGCAGTCAAACTGGAGGTAAGAGGGCGTCAGGAACATTAGACTTATTATGTTGAGACCCAGTTTGATTTATTTCATTTTATATGTTTAACCTCTTGAGACCCAGGAAATAATTTAAATATTTTATGTTAAATTACTGCCTTTTTTGGATATTGTACAATAAGACAGTTTCTTAAGATGCCTTTTTAAAAATTTTATGGAATATTGAACAATATATATATATATATTTTTTTTTTTTTTTTTCTTCAATAAAGCTGTGAAAGTCTTGTCACCAAAAGAGGACTCAGGGTGTACGGAGGTTAATAATTGTCGTAATTGGAAATTGCATAATACAGCATTTTTTCCAGATAAATTAAAAAAAAAAATTTTTATTTATTGTCTTTTTTTTACTTCATGGAATGTTTATTGAACAGAGAGCATTTTTAAATTAAAACGGTGAAATGTGTCCTTTACAGACGACAAAAATGCACTGTTGGGTGCATGATGTTGTTATGTTATGTTATGTTATGTTATGTTATGTTATGTTATGTTATGTTATGTTATGTTATGTTATGTTTTATAAGTTGTATTTTTAAAAGTAATAAAGTGGTAAAACATTAAACACAAGGTTGAACATGTATTTTTTTAAATGAAAATTTTTTGAATTATTCTAATTGAACCTGTTAATAAGGAACACCATTACACTAAATATTGACAGTAAGTAATGGAATTAATAATGAAATATTAACAGTGCTTGTTAGGAATTTTTGTTTGTTTGTTTGTTTTGGACATCTTTTGGATAATTAAACATACACTGGGTCAAATTGACCCAAGAACACCATTGCTGTTCCTAACAAATGAACATAACAGGAGGGTTAAAGGACTTTCTCTTGCCTGCTGCTGGTATTTCATGCATCCTTGGGGAGAGAAGTGTAGGAGAGTCTCTCCCCTCGGAGGCTGAGCCATGCATTTACATATAGTACGTTAACCCCACAGGGCTCTGGCCTTTTCTGGGCTAAATAAAGCAGCGCCTATAAGTGGGTAGTGGGCCATGAGTCCAGGTCAAAGGGAACATGAAACCATAAAGTCGAGGGTTCTAGCCTTGAGACATGCGGTTTACTTGGATATCTGCTGTCAGACTGGTTGGCTTTGTGTTTAATGATCAGCAGCACGTAGCGTTCATGTTTATTTAGCTATTCTCTTGACAGGTCATGAGGTTGAAAACAAGGCCCATGAGATTTACTGTTAGATGCCAGAGAGATGAAAAGTGTTTGGTTGGAATGACAAGTGCTGCAAATCACTTGTGGACACGATACGGAGGTCCGTGATGATGGAGGGAAAGTCCACCTAACAAGTCTCTTCATCTTGGTCTTTGTAATTCCAGAACCTTGACTCCCTGGAAGACTCGATCCAGAACCTACTGTCGGTCCTGTACCCACCCTTTGAGGCCACTGCACCCACTCTTCTCAGCCAGCTCTTTAAAATCATTGACAGTCGATACCAAGGTGACGCTCTGCGGTGCCTGCTGGACTTCCTGGTCCCAGCAAAGCACATCTTGGACACTGTGCAGCAGGCTGCATGTGTAAGTACAGTCAGGGCTGTAAAATGCATTATCACTTGTTTCCACCCAGTTACTTCCTTATTACCAAGAAAGAGACAAAGTTACGTCAGTTCAGAAGTAAGTATGATGTGTCTGTAACTACACTGGAACACGTTAAGTTATTTAATGGAAACGACATGTTATCATAGCTGTAAAATGCACTATTGCCTCTTCCTACTTAATTACCTACAGTAGCTGTGTTGATAATTATTCATCAGATTACATTGAAATGACCATAGAAATGTTTCCATTAATGAAAGCTGTTTGCATCACTATTATCTAGAACTTGCAACGTAATTGTTCTGGAAACTGCATAGATATCAATTGTAATAAACTGTTACAAAGGCATTATTAACATGAAATTCCATCAAAATTAGCATAGAAAATGCAGCCTTAATGAAAGTTATTCACATTGCTTTCGCCTAGAAGCTACCTTATTAGTGATCGGTAATGTATTAGCAAAAAGTCTTTAACTAATTTAAAAAATTATTTATTTTAAAAATATGGCTTAGGTTCAGATGGTAAATGTTCAGATTTAGTTCATTTTCTGATTTACTGATCATAATATCAGTAAAAAAAAAATTTGTGTGATCTAAGATTTTCTTGGTGGATTTTGGACCTACATCCTGATTCTGACTCAAACCCTCTGTTTTCTCTTCAGTCTCAGTACTCGGACAGCCTCTTCCTCTGCGAGGGCTGGCCGCTGTGTTTGCGCGACCAAGTTGTCGTCCACTTTGCTCCCATCGACCCACTGCTCCTCCAGCCCGGTGACTTTTACCTCCAAGTGGCACCGTTCTGTGACCAATCAGCTCGCATCGTGGTCTGCAGCCTTTTGGAAGAGGAGGAGCTCCGAGTGGAATTAGTGGAGGAAACCCCCATCCCTGAAACCTCGTATCCATGTATATTCAGCTCTGACTGGTTAGAGGAGCTCAACCAGGGTCGCCATGGGACCCCCCTCAGCCGGTGCCTGCTCGCCACTGAGCAGGGTGTGGTGAGGTTACCATGGGAACGGGTGGCTGTGCCTGATTTTGTGGATGTGCTGGAGCGTGTTGGGAGTAGTATGGCCTCTACTCCCTCTTCATGTCCACCTCTACCACCTCCACTTCCTCATTTTCCTGAGACTTCTTCATCAAAACACTCACTCCCTGTCTCATCTTCAAAGCAATCTGCACAACCTCAGACTAATTCTGCCCGAAAATCTCCACACGCACCTTCCTTTTCTGTAGAGACAAGGATTTGTCCGGCAAAGCACGGCATTGCTGTGTCGCTTTGTTTGGTCGATACCAGCGCTGCGTCTTCATCCAGGGTTTTTAAAGTAAAAGAGCCTGAAGCAGAGTCCAAACCCATAGGCTGGGTTTCTCCAAACACATGGGACAGCCGCTGTACTGGCACAGATTCAAATGCAGAGACTAAAACCAGTAGTACAGTTACATGTAGCCCTGCTAACACTAGTGGTCATCTGAATAAATACAAAGGTGGAGATATGATTGTTGATGAAAATATAGAAGATAAACACAAAGATACAATAAGCGGTCCACAAACAGACCAAAATAATAGTAGACGTTGTGCAGAAGGAGAATATATTGATATGCAACAGGCAACTATGCTTTTTGGAAGAGTGCAGTCAGCGTCTGGAGGTCAACAGAAACTAGAAATGCAAATGCAACCGACCGAGGCTCAAATGCAAAGATTTCCACAAAGACAAGTCCAAATGCAACCTCATGCATATATGGAGTCATACATGCAAACGCAAGGACAGGTATGCGCACAGATTCCACCTCAGTTACTTACAAAACCACAAACGCACAGTCCTGTTTTACTAACACATAATACATCAGGAGAAACGGGACCTCCATCCGCCCTCCAGCATTCCCAGCCTCATCCTCTGGACTCCATTGATGCATCTCCATGCATCCGAGCTCTGCGGTTCTCAGAGAAACCATGTACCCCGTGCATGAAGCGGAAACAAGGCGGGAAGGTTTCCAGAGCTCAGGAGTTGAGGTGTCGCTACAGAGACTCGTACCAGGCTGCGATCCAGAACCCTGTGGCCTTTGGACAGGAGAAAGACAGGGGGAAAATGTTGGCAGTTTTGGAGGAGGATGGTGATTTTTCACAGTGCGAGGACAAGAAGTGGCAAACGGAGACTGAAAGAGGGGAGCCGTGGTGCCATATCCAAGAAACGTGGATTCAGAACCAGCCCGATTCTTCTGTTAGCAGTGCCATCTGTAAGGAGTCGGGAGAAAAAAACACTGTTCCATATTGGAAACCAGGAGACGCTGCTGCCTGTGTGGATTACAGAGGTACTAGTTCTCAGATGAGTGAAAGGACCAGTGTGGCACTGAGGGAACCAAGAGACACACACTCTGTCAAACCACATGGCAATTTACATGTAAATGGGACAAGTTCACCAGCAGGAGTGAGAGCGAATGCACTGTTCAGCTCCATCGAATCCAAACAGTCAGATGTGGTCCCCACCAAGCCTTATGGATTACCGTTTTGTTCAGGGGAAGTTTCAGGGATGAACGTGACCACCGCCAAAGCTTGTGAACAGCTACAAAACAGAGCCAACTCCTTCAGGCTTCATTCAGTGATGTCTCCTGTGTCTCCACTTGGCCGAAGGGACTCAATTTTGTCAGATGGAAGATGTTCCTCTCTTTCCACAGCAGTGGTGGACACCTCACAGAAGTGTGATGTGGTTCTAGTTGAAGGTCAGAGGGTGAGAAGAAGAGAAACCATGGACTCCTGTGCAGAGATTCCTCAGCTGCATGTGGTTAAATGTAAAAATAGCACAGCCTTCGGACTGGTTTCCCCAAAGATCAACAGGAGGAAGTTGGTCATTCCAGGTACATTACACACGGTTTGTTATTTTACTCTTTAGGACTGAAATTTAACCCATAAAGAGCCAGTGTTACGTTTGTAGAAGATGTTCCCAAATTTGCCCCCTAAAGGGAAGACAAGGGGTGATGTGTTTGTTTGTTTGTTTGTTTGTTTGTTTGCTTGTTTGTTTGCCAGCAACTTTCCAGGATGAATTTCCATGAAATTTTCAAGCTCGTGTGAGATGGTCCGGAAAAGATCCCATTAAATTTTGGTGAATGTAGGTCAAAGATCACAGTCACCAAAAATTTATTTTCAGAATATTAAGAGTTTTGGCCAATCAGGTGAATGTTTGTCTGGAGCGAGGTTTGTTGTTCCTGGTGTTTGTTTGTTTGTTTGTTTGCCAGCAACTTTCCTGGATAGATTTCTGTGAAATTTTCAGAAAAGGTGTGGTGTGGTCCACAATAGGTCCCTTTAAATGTTGGTGAATGTAGGTCAAAGGTCAGAGCCACCAAAACTGTCTTTTCACAATAAGAGCTTGGGCAAATCAGGTAAAATGTTTGTGGGGGTGGGGTTTGTTGTACCTGATGCCATTTGTATGATTGTTAAATCTCCAGGAGCAAAACTACTGGTTAAATTACTATCAAATGGGGGCATACATTGACCAGTGACCCAGAATCAAACTGATGAAAATGTTGGGGAAAATTACATCAAAGTTGATTTTTATTTTAAATATAATTTTATTTTATTTTTTCCATTGATAGGTAGGATTTCAGATGTCTATAAAAACAGCAATTTTATTTCAATTTACTTCAAACATGTCACACATGCTGACATAAGGACATGCATGAACATGATGACATCAGCTGGATTAATGCCAAAATAAAATGAAATATAGGGTGCAAGGGGTGGGGTTTATATTTCACCCTTCTTCAATGGTCGATGATATCAACATTTATTGTAATACTTGTCCTGTAATTTTCTGTAGTTTGTATTGTATTTTCTTATATTTAATTCATTGATCATATAGATGTTCATAGAAGCTTAGATTAAAGTTAAGGATTATTATTGTATCAGAAACAGAGAAACCTGAAGAAAAAGTGACTTTTTCCGCAAAGATATAATAACTTAACATGGAAATAAGTGTCTCCATCCCCTGTTCTTTCTCTAACTTCATGGCTTTTACTAGTGAATCGATGTTGTTGAAGATGATGATGTTTCTGTGTTCATGGCGGAGCCTCTGAACATCAAAATGGCTCATATCTGATGATCATGAAAAGATGACAAGCCACATTTTATAGCAATTATTTATATATATTGACAGGATTAATGGTTCAGAAGTTCTTAAATATTTTAGATTAATAGATTTTGGGCACCAGTTTTTGTTTCAGTCTTTATGGGTTAAGGATTTACCACTTAATGAAAATCTGTCTTCATTACTTTTACGATCATAAAATGCATCATTTGCCTCTAGATGTTGCTCAACATGGCAATAGAAATGGCCATCAGATGGAGAACCAGCCTCAGTCTGATCAACCTCCACCAGCAGTGATGCAGAAGAAACCTCCGTCTGCCCGCCCCAGACCAGACCACCTCCCCCTGGGGTCTCCAGACCCCAGATCCCACCCCCTCTATCAAGGAGTAACATCACTCACAGGTAAGTCAATCTGTCTGTCTATTTGTAAATCCATCCTGGAGTTTGTACAGCCCTGGTTCTGTACAGTAGATTCCACTTCATTTCTTGTTAAAATATTTCATTACACTTAAAATAAAACCAAATCACCAAAAGAATAGCTTTTCAGTGAGATATAAGAAGTTATTTTTACTGTTTTAAATGTTTTTTTTATTGAGGCACATTACAAAATTGGCACAAAATTATATCAAAGAAATCCAAGTGTACTGTATGTTCACACAGAAATTAATAAATGGGATATAGTGCCTTCTTTCTTTTCTTTTTTATTTGTTCCTTTATTTAAGGGACGATGTACAGAGAACATTAAGCTCACAGAGACAGAGATGTATTGTACCAGACAGGGCTGTTTCTTCCTATAGGCAAACTACGCGGACCAACAAGTCATGCATTTTCAGTCTTATCTGAGGAAAATTCTAACATCTTGCCTTTATCTGTAGCTATCTCATGTGTTTATTACATCACATATACCCTTAAAACATAAATACTGGATATGAACAAAACAGACAATAATAAGCTGGAGCTGGTGTTTTAGTGTTAGCTCACATTTATCACACAGTTAGTGCTGTAGCAAGACACTGAAAGGGATGATGGGAATGATTAACAGCTACCTACTTACCATCTACATATGAGAGAGAGATTAGATTTTTCAAACTACTTTATTTGTTGCTTCTTCACCTTCATTTAGTTTTTTCCTTATACAATTTCTTGTAAAAAATGTATTGAAAAACACTAACAAACACCATAAACTATAAATAAAAACTTAACACACACACACACACACACACACACACACACACTCTCCCTCCATCACCCCAGCAGCTCCCAAAACGATAGGTTACGTAGGTAACCACGGTTCTATGAGTTCCGGATGACCGCCAGGCGGTGCTGAAAGCAGTAGGAACGAAATAGAACACCAGGTCTTGTCCTTCCACCCAACACCACATGTTTTTAAAAGCAGCCAGATCTCCTAACCATCCTGTAGTAGGTGAAGTCCAACCTGATCCTGGACTTGACCAGTTCCACCAGCACCGGCAGCTGTGGTTCACTTGGTAGAGTGGGTCGCCCAATGACCGAGAGGTTGGCGGTTCGCGTCCCGGCTCTGGCTGTCCATGTCGAAGTGTCCTTGGGCAAGACACTGAACCCTGACTTAGGCCCCCAGTAGGACTTACCGTAGACCTTAGAAACCTACTGGTGTATGAGTGTGTGTGTGAATGGGTGAATGAGAGGCTAATGTAAAGCGCTTTGAGCACCATGAAGGTGGAAAAGCGCTATATAAATGCAGACCATTTAGCACCACCGAGAGAGAGAGAGAAATATAATATAAAAAGAAAATTTTGATTTGATTTTTTTCCTCAATTCACTTTACATGACGTTACACAATATATTATCACATTATAAACAACTGATCTAAAGGTGGAATAAGACTTTTGCACATGTCTGTATGTCTGCATTATCTGTGAATCTCAGAAACCTTTCCTTCAGTCTCCGCCCACATTCTTTTACAGCAGTACCAGGTCTGGCAGTTTCCACTATCATTCTACAATAAAGTTAAAAACTGTCTGGCTAGTCTGTATTGCTTTAAACGGATCATAGTCATTTTAAGTGGCTCTAAGCCCAGGGTGCAGTGTTGATGCCAAAATTGTGCTGTGGGATGAGTCGTTTTTGGTGTGACAGGAAGTGACATGTGCTATTAAAACGAAAGCAGTAAACCTCACATTAAGACATACAGTATGTGGTGGTGAAAACTGTAGATTTTATTTTATTTTTTTTGTAGTTGCAGGTCAGGGTTGCTATTGATGCCACAGGGGTAAAATTGGCCACTGAGCCACACGTTTGAGAGACGCCTGATTTAAATGAACACAATCTATCAGAACAGATTTTGCTCCTAACTCTCAGTGTTTAGTAAAATCCTTCACTCAATGTTCTTCCTACTGTCACTTTTTGAGCTGCTGATACTTTAGGATTTAGTAGAGATTATGGAAATATTCTAACCAGTCAGCAGGAATTTTGGATTGTCGCTGATTTTCTTTCCTCAGGAGGCAGAGACAGAATGGGCAGAGCAATAGTGGAGCTCTATGGAACCCACGAGGGATGGAGATCAACCATAACGAGCCAGGAGCTTTTTAAAGTTCTGCTTTACTTCTACGCCATCACCAGGTAAGAACATCTGTGGAGGTCAGGGGTGGGTCGATGTACAAACGACCCGCAACCAACCGCTTTTTTTACTAGCCTGCCCGCGACTCGGACCGCAATAAATATATTTCAAAAAAACGGACCCGACCCGCTTCTCAACCAGCATTTTTAAAAAGTAGTCAGTGGTCTTCATGAACATCACATGACCTTACTCACATACCTGCATTTATTTCCGTGTTAAAATCCGATGTCATTGCTTGTAAGTTAATATGTTGAGGAAACATCTTTGTCTTGCGTCATCATTCAAAAGTTATCAACGTGCAGCATCTAAACCAGGGGTCGACAACCTGTAACACCCAAAGAGACATTTGAACCCAGTTTCCACAGAAAAGAAAACACTGGGAGCCGCTCATCATCTTTAAAAATCTCAGCGAATATGTCCTAAACCTTACTTTCCGGAGCTTCCACTCTCCCAACTTGACTTTCTCTCTTTCTCTCTCCATACTGTAGGATACTTCTGAAGTTGTACACGAAAATTCAGTCAATAAAGCGTATTTCCCAGTTACCACTTCACCAGTTTAATGTTTATCTCAAACGTCCCAACTGACTGCAACCCAAATATCATTAAAAATATTCATTGATCCGCAACTGTGGGTGACCACGGGTGACTGCGGGCGCCTGCTCACTTTGGGTCAGCCCATGCAACACTGGTAGACACCATTCACACTGAGAGTCGAGACATGATCAGACCATCCATCTAACCACCCACCAAAATATAATAATAATGGATTGGTTTTATATAGCGCTTTTTTGGCCACTTAAATCACTTTACAATCATGATCCATTATTCATTCACTCCCACATGCTCCCTCTGGTGGTGGTAAACTACATATGTAGCCACAGTTCCGGGACAGACTGACAGAAGCATGGCAGCCATTTTGCACCAATGGCCCCTCTGACCACCACTGAACATTCATACACCAGTGTGAGTGGCACTGGAGGCAAGGAGGGTGACGTGTCTTGCCCAAGGACACAACAGAGTGGGATTCGAATGGTTGGACAACCCACTCTACCAACTGAGCCATTGCCACCCATCCATCAATCAAAATACCCAAATGCACAAACAGTAGGAATAAGTTTTTGATTTCCCTCTCTAAACGCATCTGATGGTCATTGTCAGTCTTCCACAGAACTGGATGATTGACTGATCATCTGAATCAGGTGTGTTTGGAGAGGGATACATCTAAAACATAAAGGATCGTGCCCACTTTGAGGACCAGTGTTGGGTAATACTGATCTGCTAGACATGATAGGACCTTTGATTTACACCAGGGCATGTCCAAACTATTCCACAAAGGGCCGGTGTGACTGCAGGTTTTTGTTCCAACCAACCAAGAGTCCACACTTTGACCAATTAACTCTCTGAAGACTGAGATCAGTTGATTAATTGAGTCCAGTCTGGTGTGCTTCTGCTTGGTTGGAACAAAAACCTGCAGCCACACCGGCCCTTTGTGGAACAGTTTGTAGATGCCTGATTTACACAGTACAGGGAAATAAAACATTCATCTCACCAGTGTCTTCTGGTATGTTCACTGCTATCTATTGTTGTGTTTTATTTTGTTGTTTTTTTTTCCAGAAGAGAAATCAGAGAAGCTGGGCTGACCCTGATCTTTGATGCAAGAAAGACCAATCCTCAACCACAGCTCTATAAAGCCTTAATGTCACTTCAGGTAAGACGCACATGAATCTGCTGTTGTACATCTGAAAACAGGTCAGAGTTCAATGTTGGTTTGGCGTTAGTGTCAGGCTGGATAACAGCTCCTCACAGATGGTGCATCCTAACTAAAATGTCAAGTACTGAATAATGTATTTGCTCAGTAGTTAAATTATGGAGTGTTAAATTGTTACAGGAACAGACTCCCCAGGCTGTGAACAGTCTGGTGCTTCTGGTGGATAAAGACAACAGCCATCGACCGGAGAAGTGTCCAGGGCTCCAGGTCAGTTTTTACAGCCCTCCTAACAAGTTATTTATGGACATAAGCTTCTGTTTGGTTTAATATAATAATAATAATTGATTAGATTTCTATAGTGCTTTTCAAAGCACCCAACATTAGTGATCCATTTTTCATTCACTCTCACATGCTCGCTCTGGTGGTGGTAAACTACATATGTAGCCACAGTTGCCCTAGGGCAGACTGACAGAAGCGTGGCAGCCATTTTGCACTTACGCCCCCTCTGACCACCACCAAACATTCATACACCAGTGTGAGTGACACTGGAGGCAAGGGCGGTGAAGTGTCTTGCTCAAGGACACAACGGACTGGCTAGGACAGAGTAGGAATTGATCCGCCAACCCTACAGCCCGCTCTACCAACTGAGCCATTGGCCGCCCCTTTAATCACTTTTTACCCATACGGAGGAACTTTAAAATTACTTACGTGTCAAGTTTGTTACTTACTTTAATCTTTTTTTTCTTGCTGTGTTGCTTTAAATTTGCATAATATTTCATTTAACATTTCAGTGTAAACAAGCCGTGCAGCTAAATGTGCAAAATGTGCATTCAGTGGTATAATGAGACTAAGTAGTTTTACTCAAAAACTGCATCAAAGAGCAGTTTTAAAGTACTTTGATTTACTTGTTTATACTCCACAGGCTGGTGTTTTACTTTTTATTTTACTACATTTGTCTGACAGCTGCAGTTATTTTTCCTACTTTTAAAATCCCATCTTTCCAATGTATTGATTCTGAACACACTGCTGTACAATTTTTTAGAAAGTATCTGCTTCAAACATTAAATGTGTTAAATCTTACATACTTTAATAAGATGAATCAGAAAACAAATGACAAATGTGCTGGTTAGCTCATGTTTTTAATATATAGGATGGTGTGTTATTATACATATATGTAGTTATTACCACTCTTTTTGGAATTGCAACCATTTAAAATCATGACCTTGATTTTGGCCTTTCAAGGTCAAAGGTCATGACATCATTTTGAAGTTCATGCCAGGTTTGCTGTCTGTCAATAATAGTAACTAAGTCTATATCTCCACTTGTTTTTTCGTTATAGTAAATTTTATGTTTTTAGGTATTGATCATGTGACCCCTGATCTCTTGGGTCAACAATAGGTCAAAATAAAAACAAAATGCGGAATTGAAAGACCTGCATTTCGGTGCTCATTGGAAGTCTGTAAGATGAACAGTTCAAAAGTCATATCTAAAATTACATTTTGATCTTTATTGTGACCTTTGACCTAGAGTTTCTTCAAGGTTCTGATGTCAATGCACATCAACAGTGAGAGCAAAAAGAAATTATATGTATATACAGGAGTGAAAAGGAAATTCGTGACTTGCCTTGAAAATGCATTTTCAGTGACTTTGACTTTTGACCTTTGACTTATATTCACCTAAATGTAATGGGGTCAGTTCTGGACCACCTCGCAGCTTTTGGGGGCCACAGTAAAAACACTGATGTAAAACTAAAAACGGTAATTGTCATTTTTCATTTCCTCCAGTATTAGATGAACATGTTGTTGCTCAGTGACTTATAGACACTCACACATTAAACCCTTTATAACATGTTCCCTGTGATCAGACTGAGGTGTTGACGTCCATGAAAGCGTTGTTGAAGCTGGTGGAGGCGAGTCAGCTGAGCTCCCACCTGGACGGAACTCTATGTCCGAGCCTCTGCGACTGGATGGAGCTGAACCAGGTCAGAATCTGTTTGTCTGTCTGTTTATCTGTCTGTCCATATTTCTTTATTTGTGTTTATTTACATATTTCTGTGTCCATTCTGTCAATTGTAAATATGTTTTAAATTATTATTATTATTAGTTTATCCAGACAAAGTCCCAAGGACCTACTGCTGTCCCACTTCGTCCATCGTCCCCTATTCACTAAAATCACTTCTCTTCCCTCAGTTCCCAACAGATTTAAATTCCGATTGATTCATTAGATTAGATTTAACCACTGGACACAAAAGTTATCACTGGTGTCAAAATGTGCCTTTGTAAACAATTTGTTTACAACTTTTTTTTTCAGTATCTCAGTAAAATTTGGGAGCTTTTTATACCATTCACACTGTTTTTGACATTTGTTGATAAAAACACACTGTGGGATTGATTTTATGATCTATGGAATGACTCCCTTTTTGTTGAGAACAAAACATCACAGCTGTGAGAGAGAGAAAAACGAGAGAGATTGAGAGAGAGAGAGAGAGATGGAGAGAGAGAGAGCAAAACGAAAGACATTGAGAGAGAGAGATGGAGAGTGAGAACAAAACAAGAGAGATTGAGAGAGAGAGAGAGAGAGAGAGAGAGAGAGAGCAAAACGAAAGACATTGAGAGAGAGAGATGGAGAGTGAGAACAAAACAAGAGAGATTGAGAGAGAGAGAGAGAGAGAGAGAGAGAGAGAGAGAGAGAGAGAGAGAGAGAGAGAGAGAGAGAGAGAGAGATGGAGAGAAAGAGCAAAACGAGAGACATTGAGAGAGAGAGATGGAGAGAGAGAGAGAGAGAGAGATGGAGAGTGAGAACAAAACAAGAGAGATTGAGAGAGAGAGAGAGAGAGAGAGAGATGGAGAGAGAGAGCAAAACGAAAGACATTGAGAGAGAGAGATGGAGAGAGAGAGAGAGAGATGGAGAGAGAGAGCAAAACAAGAGAGATTGAGAGAGAGAGATGGAGAGAAAGAGCAAAACGAGAGACATTGAGAGAGAGAGATGGAGAGAGAGAGAGAGAGATGGAGAGTGAGAACAAAACAAGAGAGATTGAGAGAGAGAGAGAGAGAGAGAGAGAGAGATGGAGAGAGAGAGCAAAACGAAAGACATTGAGAGAGAGAGATGGAGAGAGAGAGAGAGAGATGGAGAGTGAGAACAAAACAAGAGAGATGGAGAGAGAGAGAGAGAGAGAGAGAGTGAGAACAAAACAAGAGAGATGGAGAGAGAGAGAGAGAGAGAGAGAGAGATGGAGAGAGAGAGCAAAACAAGAGAGATGGAGAGAGAGAGCAAAACGAAAGACATTGAGAGAGAGAGATGGAGAGAGAGAGAGAGAGAGAGAGAGAGAGAGAGATGGAGAGAGAGAGAGAGAGAGAGAGAGATGGAGAGAGAGAGAGAGAGAGAGAGAGATGGAGAGAGAGAGCAAAACGAGACACATTGAATAGTTCTCTCTTATCTGTAGTTTTACCAGCAGATTCGATTCTCCTCATGACTCGCTCATGTCTGTGTTTTGTTCTGTAGAAACTTTACCCATTTGTGTGTGATCTTTATGAGGCGTCCAGTCTGTTACTTCGAGCCATCAGTAGGTTAGAAGAACCTGTGAGGACGGACACTGTTCAGGTATTTACTGTTTTTTTTGTTGCTTCTACTGCAAATACAATAACACCCTTTTTTTTATTATTAACTGAGACAATATGGTGCAATTTAATATTATTATAGTTATTGCAGTTTCATATTTATTATAGCTTTTTCATTTATCATAACTTCCTTTTACAGTTTTATTTTACTTTCTCCAAAAGTATTTTATTTGTAGGTTTTTAATGGTTTCACCTTAGTTTTTTACTTACTTTTAGAAGCAGAAAAAGGTGGGAAGAAAAAATATACAGCAACAAATTACAAAACTATTGTTGATTAAAGGTCCAATATTGTGCAAATCTGTTTTATTTAAAAATGGCTAAATTGATGTTATTAAATTATCTTATTGTAGTTTCCAAAGTGGACACATTTTTACCCCATTTATTGTGTGTGAGTCAGTTTGTTTGTTTGTTTGTATGTAAGCAGGTTTACACAAAAACTACTGGACTAATTTCCATGAAATTTTCAGGAAACGTGCGAGGTGGT
The DNA here is from genome assembly GCA_020466265.1 of Siphamia tubifer. NCBI lineage: Eukaryota > Metazoa > Chordata > Actinopteri > Kurtiformes > Apogonidae > Siphamia > Siphamia tubifer. Next base: position 9,160,197 of record CM035789.1, on the reverse strand, counting down.
CCAGAATAAATCCCATAAAATTTTGATGAATGTAGGTCAAAGGTCACAGTCACCAAAAATTTTATTTTTCAATCATAAGAGATAGGACAAATCAGGTCAAATTTGTACGAAGGGGGTGGGGTTTGTTGTTCCTGACGTCACTTGTTTGATCAGTGTTTTTAGTTTTTTAGTATAATGGTTCTGTTTAGGCTCTTTATGATAATCCTCATAAAATAGAAGTTGTTCTACTAACTATTACAGTCGAGTTAAATAGTTTTTTTTAACCTCACATTAATGCGTTCATGTCTCTAACAGACTGTGCAGCAGTGTATTATGAACCAGAGGACTTTGATGAGGGATGTTCTGGAGGACATCCGATTGGTCAGCCTGCAGAGGGAGGGCGGGGCCATGTTGGCTCGACTGAGAAAGGAGAGCGACCTCAAATATCCCCACAGTGAAGACCTGAGGTAAACACACAGTGTAAATGTCACGTCTGTTATGTTTGAACACAGCAGCGTACTTACCTGTGATTAATGTTCAGGCTTTAAACACAAGAGTAACAAAGTGGTCGTCTCTGTTTTAACATAGAACATCAATACAGCTACTTATTAGGCTCATTATTTAAAATACTAGTAGTCTGATTCATAGGAAAGAATATGAACGAAATAAAACAAAAACTGTCATCATCAGAGCCTGGAAGTAACTAAGTAAAAGTAGTTTTTTTTAGGTATCTGTACTTTACTGGAGTATTTATTTTTCTGGATTTTTTTACTCCCTACATTTTTAGGTAAATATCTGTACTGTACTTTATACTCCTTACATTCTCAGAATAGACTCATTACTTTGTCAAACTAAATTTATGTGACAGTACGAAAAAAAAAAACTCACTTCAGACTTTTATCTGATAATTTTCACTTTTTATCTCATAATAATGCATTTCTTATCTCATTTATGACTTTTTTTAATCTCAAGTGTAACTTTTTTCCATAATTTCCTGTCCCTATGCACATAACTGAGTACTGTGACCCTATCAAACACATTTTTTATGCATTTTTAAAGGCTTTATTTTTGTTTTTTTAGCAGGTGCTAGTTTAGAGTTGTTTTTCTTGAAAGTATTTAATTTTAGTTTTGTTCTTATTAGTTTCAGTGCTAATTTTAGTCTTTTTTAATCATTATTTTTTAAGACTTTCATGGTGAAAATCAAAACGGTCTGAAAATGTAGTTCGTAGTATAGAATATTACCAGGTAGAATAGGTAGAAAATAACCAAACAGGTCTCTAGAGCTTTTTTTTTTTCTAGACTTTCCTTCCTTTTTATTACATAATTTTGACTTTTTATCACATAATTTTGACTTTTTGTTGCATAATTTTGACTTTTCGTCACATAATGTTGAGTTTTTATTGCATAATTTTGACTTTTTATCACATAATATTGAGTTTTTATTGCATAATTTTGACTTTTTATGTCACAATTTTGACTTTTAAAGTTTGATTGAGCAGAATAAGACTTTGTTTTGTTCCATTTCACAACTCAACAAGGTTGAGTTATTTTGACTGTTTAACTTCACTTAATGCGTCTTATAAACAGTGCGCATTATAGTGTGGAAAATACAGTTAATAAAGCATTAAAGTTGACTGTAATTATTCATGGGCACTCAGTACGTACTCTTTTTTTACACAAAAAGAAAATAGGGATGTTCACCTAGGGCACCACATTGACCAGAACTGGCCCTGCTAGTTAGTTATACTAGTCATACCTGAATCACATCTGCAAACCATATAAATGTGGAAACATTTTATCAGTCAAAAATAGTAGGATTTTACATAAAATAAATAGTCCAGACAAAAATTAAATATACAATTGTTGCATCAGCCACATCTTTTAAAGCACAAAAATATTTTTTTCTTTTTCAAATAGTATTTTTCTCCAGTGTGTGTGTGTGTGTGTGTGTGTGTGTGTGTGTGTGTGTGTGTGTAATATGTGAGTAAAATTTCAAGGGTGTGTGAAAAGCTTTTTCTACAACTGTTGTTGGTTTAATACGTCTGCTGTTATATTTGTTCTTTTCTTCCATTTCAATATTTAACCAAACCACTTGTCGTATGTATTTTTGTATGTATGTAAATGTACCTTTTTGCTTCGTACAGTGATGCTGTGGACTCAGTGACCAGCCTTTATAACCATGTGGAGGAACAGACTCATGTCCTGGTGCAGAGATCCAACATGTCACTGGAACATCTGGATTATCTGCTGCAACTCAGAGAAATTGAAGGACATTTCTCACAGGTACTTCATGTTCACTGACCTTCACAGTAATCAGATAATCAATATCTAGTTTTAATAAAATCAATCATTGAAAAGTCTTAAAAGGCATTGAATTCATTGTTTTAAAAATAAGGCCTTAATAGGCATTAAAGTGTCTTAAATCGAATTTTCAAAAGTATATATTTTTGAGAATAATGTATTTGAGGTTTTAGCTGTGAGACTTCTGACTGGGTTTGTTCAGGAGTGTCACATATATTATCCTGTACTTCATTATTTTATTTTTCTTAAGAAATTTCAAAGGGAGGGGGGTTTAAATTTTTTTATTCATATTTTTTTTTGTTTGGATAGTGTAGGACAATAATAATAATTTAATAATTTGTGTTTTTCTTGCACTAAAAGACAGATAAAAATGTAGAGTCATCATTATTTATAGTTTATTATGCTATTATTTTACTGGTCCAGCTGAAACCTGCTGTTCAATAAGCATTTGTTCTTTTCCCTACAGATGCAGCAGTGGTTTAATGTAGAAGGTGAGCGCCACCTGCTGGAAGCAGAGTTGGTGGAGGACTCTGGAGACCAGATGGAGCAGATCCTCAACAGCTTCACTCGTTTTCTAATTGAAGCCAATGTGAGTTTTGTGGTTCTTGTGTTTGGGTTTGTGTGTGTACGTGGTCGGACTAGTTCTCTTTCTTCTTCAGGACCGGAGGCATCACGCCATGTCGTTGGTGTCGGAGGCAGAGCAGCTCCAGCAGAGTGGACCGTCCTACCCCGAAACCCAGACCTTCAGGACTTTGGTAAACACCTTCAAGTCTGGTTTGGAGGACTTCCTGTGTAGGGCAGAGGCGTGTGGTAGAGAACTGCAGACCATGGTCAATGTGTGCGACTTCTGTGAACAGGTTTGTTTTTTGCCATTACAACCAGAGTAGTCATTATATTTACAATGTTGGTTGGGAGAGATTATTGTAATCTGTGTGTGTGTGTGTGCAGAGACATATCATGCTATAACTCAATGAATACTTGGGATATCGGCATGAAATGACATGTGCATATACATATAGCTAATGCACATCAGATGCAATGATCTATTTGAGTAAAGGTCAAAGGTCAAGAGCATACTTAGTAGAAAGGTCAAAATCATATTATTGGCTCTAATTCAAGAACAGGTTGCCATAGAAACTTGGCACAAAATATGGGTGAGATTAGGCATTCTCTGAATACTTGTTTGTTTCTGTTTTTGTCTTGTTTCTATTGTTTTTTTTCCCAATTGTTTTTTGTCCTTTTTTATTACTTTTTGCCTTTTTTTCGCATGTTCTTTATAAAAAATTTTTAAAAAGGGGGAAAAAATTGGTCACAGTCACCAAAACTGTGTTTTTTCAATAATAAGAGATTGGTCAAATCAGATAAATGTGTGCAAGGGGGCGGGGTTTGTTGTGCCGCGCACAACAATACATAGGGATATATTGGAGGATTTATGTATGTGGGATTTTTCATCACTTTGTTTGCAAATTTTACTGGATGTCATATTTGTCATATAATGTCATATTTATTTCAGTAACACATGTTAGAAATATGTTCTTGTTTGTTGAATTGATTGCTTCAGAACCAAAATGAAGTTCAGCCAAGGATGAGTTCAGGATTCAATCGGCAATTTATTCAGGTCACATGTAAAATACAAACATCAGCTGATTTTATTGGACATGAACTCCCACATAGAAAGTCATACTTAAAATGTCCTGAATCCCTCAGATCCATTGGGTGTCTTCTTGGGTGTCCTCACCCCAAACAAATAGGTTGGACTTCACAACATCACCTGACTTCGTCTCCTAATTGGACCTTCACCTATTGACGTGGTTGCCAACTTCAGCCCATGCCTTAGTTACCTAAGAGATTTAAAATTCTAATGTGTCTGTTTTCAAAACAATATCTTAGTTCACATGGTAAAATCACCAAAATATTATCTCTACCTTGGTTTTATCACCTCACGGGTGCTAGGCCATTGGGCCTCAGAACAGAATTATTGCATTACTGCATTATATACAGATATATAGGTAAAATAATTAAATTATTTATTTAAAAAAGCAGTAAAATGTGGTAAAATGTAATTAGTTTTATTCTGGAAGCATTGTACTTGTAGACCAGTATAATGATTTATTCCACTTTTGGGCATTTGATCTATTCTTGGATACATTTACCAGAAAAAAATTTTTTTTTTCATTATTATTAATCTTTCATCAGGCTTCAGCTCTGGCCAATGAATGCCAAGACTACCTGGAGCAGAGTCAGTGTCGGACTCCCACAAACCAAGACCAATTCCGTGACCAAAATCCTGCACCAGTGAATGAAGCAAACACTCACCACCAAAACCCAGACCTTGTTCAGACTCCCACCTCTGGGTGTCAGTCTGGGGTCCACACCGCAGCCTCCAGTCACCACACCATCCTCCAGTCTTTCCAGGACAAGTTCATCCAGTTCAACCCAGAAAGGTTTCAGGAGGTGAAGACCCAGGCCAGCACCCTGCGAGGCTCCAGGGGGATGCGGGTCTGGAACGTCGCCTGGCTCCGATGCCAGGAGGTCAGGCAGCAGCTTCAGGAGAGGCTGCAGGACGCTGAAGAGCTTTACCACCAGGAAGCACACTCCAACAGCTGCTGCGAGCATCATTATATAGACGTGGTGAGCACTAATATTCAGACGGCGACACCTGGTGGCCAGACTCTGGTGGTGCAGTCCACACCCGGGCCTCGACACCCACAGTGGGAGGGGATCGTGTCAGGGGCGGTGGATTTAGGCAAGAGATGGCCGACGTTTGGCGCCAGCAATGCAACAACTGTGGCCTGCAGCAACATCACCGTAAAACCTGAGGATCACAATGATCCTAGAACTACTCAGGGGTCAGAGGTCACACCGCAGGCACCTCAAAGGTAATTAACCCTTTATAAGGCCCTCATAAAAACAGTCTGAAATTATACATGTCAACCTTCATCTGTTACACTGCTCTACAATTTTATATAAAGTATCTGCTTCAGACATTAATATTTTACCCAACTAGCTGGATGTTATTTGGGTAAAGCTAAATACATACACAGCGAGAGGGGAGGGGGGAGTGTTCCTTCACACATTCTGAGCCAATCGGAAACGCCTCATGACCGCGTATGAGGAAGTACGGGTAAACTCTGTTGTTTGACCTCAAGTCATTTTTCTACTGTGAAAAAACAGCTGGAAACAAAGAAATGCAGACCTTTTTTTAAACCAACACAACAACAATGTATTCAATAACAATGGAGAACACTGTCATATTAATGAAATAACCATGGAATGACAGCTTTAATGTAAAATAGTTTAACCTTTGACCTTCTTGGGTGTCACGAGGATATACCCAAAGGTTCACGAGGATGGGACGAGACAAGACAGTGGGACAAACCAGCTGAGTGGTTTAATGTTGAAGACAGAACGAAACACATGGAAGACATGAAAAGACAGATAATAATGACCATTTCTTAACAGGTCAGTCAGGAAAACGGAGCGAGAAACCAGAAGGAGACAGGCGGCCCGAGCGAGGAGTGAGCGAGATGCTGCTGCTCTGTCTCAGTCCCACCCCGTCGGCTGCCAGTGGTTTCCATGGGGACGAGGTCTAGGGACCAGGTCGGCGAGCCAGGACTCGTGCACCACCAGGGCGGTGACGGCAGGGTCGTCCACGCCTCCAGAGGAACGGGTCAGATCGCCGTCATCCTGCTCGCACCACGGCCAACCCTCCTGCCGGATCCTCCAGGAGGCTCAGAAGTTCCAGATTTCTCGCCACGGGAGTTTCTGCTCCGAGGAGTCCTGCACGAGTGAGCGGGGGGCAGCGGGGGGAAACGGCGCTTTGTGCTGTAAACACTCCAGCCTTCCCGTCAGGAGATACGATGAGGCCTTTTGTCCACAGGAAAGTGCCAGCAGTGCCTTGTAAGTTTACTGTGAATGAATGACATTGGCTATGTTTACATGATGCTTTTTATTTCAGAATTATTTATTTTGGATCTTTTAAAACAAGTTAATTCAAAAAATAACTTAAAAAATATATATTTAATCTGAATAAAATAATTCAGAAGTGAAGCTATTTCTTTCATATTTACATGGAAATGTTAATTCTGAATAAAGGTTTCCATGTAAACAGGTTTATTCAGTTCTAGTTAATTGGTCTTTAAGAGCTGGAGGTACAGAGGGTTCTGATTGGACAGAACGGCCGCTTAACGTCTAGATGTCTACTGGAAGAAAACGATCACACCCACTTCCTGTTTTGCTTTCATTTGAACTATCAACATGGAAGAACAGATATAACATGCGGTTTTTGCATTTATTTTTGTGACTTTATTCAGAATTAAGTTGAATTCAAAAGACTAATTTTCAACTGGGGCGGCACGGTGGTGCAGTGGTTAGCACTCGTGCCTCATAGCAAGAAGGACCCTGGTTCGAATCCCACACCAGACCTTTCTGTGTGGAGTTTGCGTGTCTGCGTGGGTTTTCGCCGGGCACTCCGGCACTCATAGGTGAATTGGTTAATCTAAAATTGTCCATAGGTGTGAATGTGAGAGTGATTGTTTGTCTATATATGTCAGCCCTGCGATGAACTGGCGTCTCATACAGGGTGTACCCCGCCTTCGCCCATTGTAGCTGGATTAGGCCCCCAGTGACCCTAGTGAGGATAAAGCGGGTTCAGATAATGAATGAATGAATTTTCAACTGGAATTAGGTGTTGACATGGTCATCTTAAAGATAAATTAACCTTTTAATTCTAAATTAAACAGGAATTTTAAAAAAAATCATGTATATCGAACTTTTTTTTCATGCTAGTCTGAAAAATGTGGAGTCTTATTGAGGTTTAATGCACTCTTTTCTGTCTCTAAGCTTTCAGTGATGGATTACAGGTACTGTTTCTGCTCATTCTATTTTCTGTGATACTTGCCATCCATTGGTTAATTACTATTATTTGTCACATTTCATTGTGTGGGTGTAACAAACATCAAAATAAATAAAAAAAATTTTAACTTCAGCTGAACTCCTGGACACCCAGACCGAACAAAGTAATTAACTTTTATTCTGAATTAAACAGGAATTAAAAACTCTTCATTTGTACTTTACAGGAGGCTGCAGCGAGTCCTGGAGGAGCTGGTCATCACGGAGCGGGAGTATGTACGCTCGCTGGGATACATCCTGACCCACTACCTCCCCCTGCTGGACAGACCAGACATCCCCCAGGACCTCCGGGGCAAGCGCGGCATCATCTTCGGGAACCTGGAGAAGCTGTACGACTTCCACAGCCACTACTTCCTGCCAGAGCTGGAGGCGTGTCAGAGGGAGCCCGCCATGATCGCACGCTGCTTCCTCAGACATGTGAGGAACTACATAGTCAAAAAAAAATAAATGAATTATTTGTTTATTAAGGCTATCAAATGATTACATTTTTCATCAGATTAATCACAGGTTAGTTTTGGATTAATCTTGGTTAAATATACATTTTTAATCAATATTTATTGTTTCATTTTTCATGAGCAAACAGACTCAAATATATCTGCGATTAATATGTTTGTCCAAACTAGGTGGTGGATTAGCCTAGTGCTAGCATTAGCCTGGTGCTAGCATTAGCCTAGTGCTAGCAGAATCCCCTGACTAACATATTCTTCATGTTAATATTGTATTTTAAGTTCTTCAGTTTAAAGAAAACTGTGTCAAAACACTTTACAGTATGTTGGTTGACTGTGGGCCGACTTGGGTTTTGGGGGTTTTTAGTCAAAATTTCCACGAAACACATAAAAATATACTAAGAAATTTGGAGAAAACAAAACATCTTCACTAAAATTCAAAAACCCCAAAAATATATATAATACACAAAAGTGATGAAAAATTCAAAACATATTCAAAAATATGAATTAAAAAAAGTCAAGATTGTGAGATAATAGTCATATAACTATAAGATATAAAGTCATAGTTACTCTCCTCCACTGACTCTGAAGTGACTCATTTTCATACTGTCACATGTGTTTAGTTTGAAAAAACAGCAAGTCTATTCTGAGAATGTAAGGAGTATAAAGTACAAAGTTGCCAGAAAAAGAAATACTCAAGTCAAGTACAGATACCTAAAAAATCTACTTAAGTACAGTAATGAAGTACTTTTACTTAGTTACTTTCCACGCATTTAAATTCTTGTTCTGTTTATGAAACGTAGAATATGTCAGTTCAGGAGTGTTGGAAAGCAATAATCCTTCATCAGACTAGAGCTTTCATCAATAAAATACAGATTTTTTTTTAAAATATTGAACATCTGCACTTTTAATGTTATTATATGGTGTTATGTGTTTATTTTTCTTCAGAGTGAAAGTTTTGGCCTGTATGCTCTGTACAGCAAAAACAAACCAAAATCAGACGTTCTGATCCTGCACCGACGCCATGACATCTTCAAGGTCAGTTTGTAACATTCATTTTATTAGTTTTCAGTTGAAGTATACAGGAAAAAAGGAACATAACAATTTTTTCAACTTTATTTTTATTTTGGAATTTTATATTAATAAAATAATAGTTATATTAATAACTATATTTGACCAGTATTAAATGCACTAAAATAAAAACTCGTATTGGCACCATTGTTTGGTTAT
>CM035789.1:9126330-9146330 GCA_020466265.1 Siphamia tubifer | reverse complement strand
TCCAGTGTCAGCGGCCTGTGTTTCGAGATCTGGTTCCGCAGGAGGAAAAGCGAGGACACGTACACGCTGAGGGCGTCCAGCATGGAGGTGAAGAAAGCCTGGACCGCCGACCTGGAGAAGATACTGTGGGATCAGGCCACTCACAGTAGAGGTTATTACAATAAATACAACACAACACAATAACCAACCTTAGTTATGTAGCAGCAATTAAACATTTATTCAATGCATAAGTAAAAATTATGAGATAAAAATTATTTAAAAAGTCTGACTCTGATTTTACAGACACTGTTCCTCTTTTTTCTGACAAAAATGTTTTGCTCATGTGAGGGGAGACGAGTAAAAATATGTTCCTCAGGGGGAACATCACTGAAAAAAGTTTGAGAACCACTGTCTTAGGGTAAATGTCACAGAACAAGACATAGTTTAGTGAACTTAGTTTAACAACAGTAACATTTCTCTGTTTGTTAACACCACGAAGAAGAGCTGTTTACATTACCGGTGAACTGAGGTGCGCTTCATTTACATATGCTGATGTGCCGCCCATGTGGGTAAACAGTTTAAACCATAGATATTGTAACAGCTCCAAAATGTTATTGATGTTTGTTTGGTGTGATTACTACTGACAGTAACCATTTATCCTGAAATAAAAAGCAGGTGAGACCAACTCTCCGTCTGTTTCCTGGATCCAGTAACGATACAATATATAAACTCTGGAAAAAGTGGTTGGAGAAGTGGGGGTGTCACAACACCCCCATCCCCCACGGTTGCGACACCCATGGGTTCATGTAAACTTGATCTGAAAACATTTTCTTGCCCCATATCTTCATCCTACCTAATCATCCACACACCTACAAGATATAATTTTTAATCTGAATATTGTGTGTGTTTTTGTTTCAGAGATGCGTTTGCAGGAGAGGGTGTTCATGGGAATGGGTCGTAAACCATTCATGGACATTCAGCCCAGTGAAGCAGCCATCTGTGACCGGGCTGTGAACTGCATCCTGCCTGGGAGAAGTAAGTCCACTGACAAACACTCACATCAGACGGTCTGATAATACACACACAGTCATTATTAGAGGTGATTAACTCAGATAAGGCCAATCAGACACATGCTTTAAAATAAAAAATACTAATTTCTTGCTTAATAATAAGACTAACTAACTTTCATTTAACAGTTCATTCTGTGAAATTAGTTTCTTTAAGTTTGTTTGGAAGGTTACGTAAGCGTCAAATGTCTTCAGTTGTGGAAACAAACATATGACGATAATGTTTTAAGGTCATTAGGTGAAAAAATAGATGAATTAAAGTCATGAAAGTGAAATCCAACACATGTCCCTGAAAGACATACAACTACACACACACAAAAACACTCACACACAACTACGCACACACACACAACTACACACAAAATTACACGAACACGCAACTACACACATGCACACACACACACACACACACACACACACACACACACACACACACATACAAATGCACACAAAACTACTCGAACAGATACAACTATATACACACAACTACACACATACACACTGGGTGTGATTTGCCGGGGGGATTATTTGCTCAAAACTATCAACATTATTCTGGTTAAATGTGTAATAATTCTTTCTTATTGTGATGTATTTAATATGTCAACCATGACTGTAACTAATCCAAAACAACTGAGTGACTGGAACTAAGCGCTGTTGGTGCCTCACCCACACTAACCCACAGTGGCTCATCCCTTTCATTTCTCTTTGATGACGTCCATGTGTGTCGTCAGTCCCTGTGGCGTGTTGTTCACACAGGGGTCTAGAATATCCTCGTCCTCACTCCATCGGCTCCGGCTCCACCGCCTCCACCACCATCAGCCAATCTTCGTCCTCCTCCGGCCGGGGCTCGCTGCCCCCTGCCGGTTACCTCGGTAACCAGTCACAGGGGGCGGAGACCAGTGCACCTGTAAGCTCCTCCCCTGAGGCTGTAACCGACAACGAGCTTAACAACCACCATCTTCATCAGCATCATCTTCACCGCAGTTGTGAGCGGTGGAAAACAGACCATCATCCTCTGAGTGAGTTTTTAAGACGTGTTGCTCGTATCCTTCTGAGACCCAGGAAAATATAAATTTGGTTTATTACACTAAATAATTACCTTGTTTGGAAATGGCACACTGCAACAGTTCTTTCAGATGCATTTTTATTTATTTATTGCAATGTAATATTTATTTGGAAAAGCAAATGTTACAGATATTTTCACCTGATTACCACACAAACATATAGATTGTATGTAGTTGTGATGGTATGTCATCACTGCTGTCACCTCTAACCTGAGCAGACCAATGAGCAACACCTCTGCTCAGAGGGGAACTTCCTCTCTATGGGGGCTCTTTCATTCTCTCTGTCCTGGCCTCAACACAGCTACATGTTTTGGGTTTGGTTATGTTAGATTACATTTCACACATGCACACACACATCCTCACTCATGCACATTCCAACCTTTTTGAGCCACAGCTCATATTTTACATTACAAACATCACAAGACACACCACCATTATACTGGATAAAAGCGTAAAACTTCTTTATCATTGTGATGTATTTAATATATCAACCACTTGGCTGAGCGGTTAGCACTCTTTCCTCACAGCAAGAAGGCCCGGGTTCAATTCCCGGACTGTGCAGGCCTTTCTGTGTGGAGTTTGCATGTTTCTCTTCCCGTGTCTGAATGGGTCATCACCCAAAAATATGTTTGTTTGGGTAAATCCTCCAGCCAGGTGATTCTGACCATGAGCCTGGCTCTACAGCTGGAGATGGGTCCCCGGGCGCCGCCCATGGGTGCCCACTGCTCCTTACAGGTGCCCCAACAGCATGAAGGATGGGTTAAATGTGGAGAACAAATTTAATTGTACAATGTATAATGACCTTTACCAAACAAAAATGTCACAAAATGTATATTTATTAAAATATTATGCTAATTTACTCTCTCTATTCAGTGTGAAACCTGGGCCTGTTTAGTTAAACACAAAGCTGATATTCTTGCAGGAATTTAAAAAAGACACCCTCAAATCTTCCTCAACATGGATCCATAATCATACTATTCACTTATAATACCAATAAGGTGAAATAAGATCATTTTCCGCGGCACACCTGATGATTTCTCACATCACACTGGTTGGGAAACACTGTCCTACACCACTGATTCTACTGCTTTACACAATCCATCCTCTATTAATTTGGTTTAACCTAATTTGAAGTAATTTGATTTGATTTGGCTTTTCTGATTGTTTAGTTTTGATTTAATTCAGGAAATAAATAAACCGCCTAATTCGATGGGTTGGTCTAATTTGGTCAAAGACTGGTCATAAGTTTGCCATGGTGTTGCCTCCCTCTTTTGTTATGACCTCCTAAGACGGGTCGTAATATAGTCAAAGTAATTATCTCTATTTAATTAGCCTAGCACTAGCAGATTCCCCGACTTAAGTATACTTCACGTTAAGCTGAGCAAAAACATCCCTTTGTACCGTTAATTTTCTATTGTTTTTCGTTCCTCAGTCGACACCACTGAATCATCTGGAGACTGCGTCACCGTCTTGGGCTCAGATCAGAGCTGTTTGTCTGCCATTGACGGTGATGTAGTGGACTCCTCCTCCTCGTTCGGACGTCTGTCCATTTGTCGAACGCCGAGCTTGAGGATAAACGGCTCCCCGGCCGTCAACAGGAAAAGACCTGGTATGGACCCCAACCCTGCAAGTCTGCCTAGTACTCAGGTAAACACTGCAGAAAAGCTGCCACATAGACTGAAGACAAAGACTAAACACTACATGTTCAGTTCAACTTCTGAGAAAATGGTTTTAACCTTCGACCAACTTCTGCCCTAAGGGGTATTGTAATCCTTCCGTCTGTCTGTATGTCCGTCTGTCTGCCTTTTCAACAACAAAATCTACATTTACATTAAGTTTTTTTAATTCAGAATTATTTATTCAGAATAAAATCATTCAGAATTAAATCTACTACCTTTGTGTTTACATGGAAATGTTAATTTCAGATAAAGGTTTCCATGGAAACGGGTGTACTCTGCTTTAGTTAATTGGGCTTTAAGAGCTAGAGTTACAGAGGGTTCTGATTGGTCAGAACAGTCACCTGACATCTGGATGTCTACTGGAAGAAAATGATCACCTCCACTTCCTGTTCTGCTTTCGTTTCAACTAGCAACATGGAAGAGCAGATACTACAAGCATTTTTTGCATTTATATTTGTAATAATTATGAAGCAGCAGCTCAACTACATCACCATACAGTACGAACACCAGCAGCATGGAATATGTGCGTCATTGCAACAAGACCAGGAGCATGTGCAGAATGAGGAAGTAACTGTTTACATGTTAGAGGAATTATCACATGTGGAATAAACCAGTCACTTCATTTGGAATTAACTTTATTTCAGAATTGTTGTTTTCAAATGGAATTACATGTTACTTATAGCTCTTTTATTTTGTGGTGGTGTTTTCTATGTTTTTACTGTTGTGTCCTTTGTAAATGTACTACATACATAAAGCCATCATCATTACTGTTATTAGTATTATTAATATAATTGTATCCGAATACTTTCAAATATAAATATGTATGTAATAAGTTTTGCACAATGACAGTATACTCTAAATTATAGGGCTGTAACATTCAACAGACTCTTAGAATATTTTTTGTCAGAGGGGGATTAAAAGTCTGTATCCCGAGTGATGTTCTCATCCTTAAATAGACACATTAAGAGGAAAGAGTATTTAATTCATCTATTTCTAAATGTAATGTCAAATATTTTCAATTTCAGGGAGATAACATTATCATTGGAAAATCAACCGAAGTTTAACCCTGAATTCTAGACTCAAGGTATGCATAGTTATTTATTTATTTATTTGTTCTGAATTTATTTTATATTATAATAATCCTTTTTTTTTATTTTAATTGTATTTTTTTTTTATTGATGAGCTAACTTATAGTGGCATCTAAATGACTTTTTTATGGTTGTTTTAATTCTAAATGGTTTCTATAAATGTGTCTTAACAGGAGCTGTTCAGTCTGAGTTCTTCAACAACATCAACCTGATTACTGCCTTCTCTGGTTTGATTTTTTTTTTTACATTTAATTTAATCTTATTTTGTGTGTGTGTGTGTGTGTGTGTGTGTGTGTGTGTTTGTTTGTGCGTGTGTCAGTATCACACTTCTCTATCCTAAAAAGCTCTGTTCACTGTGGACTGATGACATCCGTGTAAAGACAAGAACAGATTGTAACGCAGACACCGATGGGTCATGTGATCATCAGGTTCCTCAGGGAGCTACGGAAAAATCCTCTTATTTTATTCATTTGTTTCTTGACAAAGAAAAAAAAAACAGTGGGAGGACATTTTATTTTGCAGTGAAACATGAATCCACAAACGTGTGACGATGCTTCCGGATGAATCATCTTCACTTGCAGCTGAATTTCAGACTGAACTGATCAGGACGTGATCGATAAGGACAAGTTGACGCCCTGAAAAAACAGTGGTTTGAAAGGACAATAATTAATTTAGATTGTTCAGAAATGTCACAAACATTTATTTTCTGAAAAAAAGTACCGGATTGTGTTGCATTTCCTCTTTCGTGTCAGTTATTGACATGTTGTGAGTTAATGATTTTACTGTGCTTTCTCTACATTCACTTAAAGCCATGTTTCATTCAATAACCTACACATTCTCATTCCTTTCTCATTACATACATGTTTCAACGCTAACTGTACCCTTAGCAATATCATCTTCCTGGATGTGAGTCCTGTAAGACGATGCACCAAAACACATCTAGATAATGCAATAATTACAATTTAGACATACAGCGGTACCTCAACTTACTAAATTAATTTGTTCCATAAGTGTTTTCGTACCATGAATTTTTGTAAAAGACCTGATTTGTTCCAAAGCCCTAAATATTACCTTCTAAATCCTATGAGATAAAAAGTCAAAATCATGAGATAAAAAGTCTAAATTATGAGATAAAAAGTCTAAATCATGAGATAAAAAGTCTTAAGTTATGAGATAAAAAGTCTAAATCATGAGATAAATGTGTAAATCATGAGATAAAAAGTCTAAATCATGAGATAAAAAGTCTAAATCATGAGATAAATGTGTAAATCATGAGATAAAAAGTCTAAATCATGAGATAAAAAGTCTAAATCATGAGATAAATGTGTAAATCATGAGATAAAAAGTCTAAATCATGAGATAAATGTGTAAATCATGAGATAAAAAGTCTAAATCATGAGATAAAAAGTCTAAATCATGAGATAAATGTGTAAATCATGAGATAAAAAGTCTAAATCATGAGATAAAAAGTCAAAATTATGACATAAAAAGTAAATCATGACATAAAAAGTCAAAATCATGAAATAAAAAGTCTAAGTTATGAGATAAAAAGTCAAAATTGAAGAAGAATTTTTAAGTTGATTCTATATTTTCCTTTTTTCAGTGTAACTGATCCAATAATGTTGTCATTTCTGAGATTATCAGCTGTTATTATTACATTGTTGAACTTCTACACAGTGTTAGAGCTGGTTGTGTTTCCAACAGTGGATCCACAAACGGCAGCAGCTCTTATACTGTAGAGTGAACACGTCTATAGTCTACAGGAGCTGTGGTGTGTCCTGGGACAGAGTGTTTTGGTTCCACAACAGGCCTGAAGTTCATGACTGTAAATGGAAACGAGTGCAGCAGCGGAATGATCAACACATACAAACTGATTAATGAGGCTGAAATGAAACTGGCTTTGTCCCACGTTTGTGTTTATTTCTACCGCCGCCTTTGTTTTATCTGAGGTGCGTACCACTGTTCTGTATTTTATAACGTATCACAGGGGATAAACCACTTCAGAAATGACAGGAAATGAAGTATGTTTTAACATTTGAACGTTTCAGTCACTACACTGCAAAAAATCTAAATCTTATTAAGTGTGTTTGTGTCCAGTTCTAGTCAAAATATCTTGTTTTATTAAAAAAAAAAGACAATCTCCTAAAGAGGAACTTTTCACTGAGACATAAAGAACTGGTTTATAGACGATAGATCTGGGAAATATTCCTTCAACAATTCTTACCAAAGTATTTTTCACTTGATGGATGGAAGATGGATTTTTTTTTTTTCTGAATTCAAGCATTAAAAAATAAATTTAAAAATCTGCCAACGGAACTTGATAAGCTCTAAAAATAACTTCTTTATATCTTGCAGAAGTGTTACTCTTGAGGTTTTCAGTGAGATATAGGAATTAATTTTCAGACAATAGAACTGGAAATGCTAATGTTAAGGTTATTATATTAGACTGTTAAATCTACATGTTTAAAATGTTAAATCTACATGTTTAAAATGTTAAATCTACATGTTTAAAATGTTAAATCTACATGTTTAAAATGTTAAATCTACATGTTTAAAATGTTAAATCTACATGTTTAAAATGTTAAATCTACATGTTTAAGATATTAAATTTAAATGATAAACATGTTAAATCTACATGTTTAAAATGTTAAATCTACATGTTTAAAATGTTAAATCTACATGTTTAAAATGTTAAATCTACATGTTTAAAATGTTAAATCTACATGTTTAAAACGTTAAATCTACATGTTTAAAACGTTAAATCTACATGTTTAAAATGTTAAATCTACATGTTTAAGATATTAAATTTAAATGATAAAAACATTAAATCTACATGTTTAAAATATTAAATTTAAATGATATACATGTTAAATCTACATGTTTAAAATATTATATTTAAATGATAAATATGTTAAATCTACATGTTTAAAATATTACACTTAAATGATAAAAATGTAAAATCTACATGTTTAAAATGTTAAATGTACATGATAAAAATTGTAAACCTACATGTTCTGATCTAAAAAACTATTGGTCGTAGGTGATAACACCAAGCATGAGAATTGTAGAAATCTTCATTCCACATGTTTGGTACCAATCTGAAAGTTCTGTGACCCTCTGTTCTTGAGTTATAACCATTAATGTGATTTTCACCTTTTAGTTAATTGGGACCTTGACCTTTGACCTTTACTTAAATGGATCATTGCATCTGATGTGCATCTCAGCAGACACACACACACACACACACAAACAGTGATTACAATAATCTCACCTAACATTGGTTTGGTGAGATTAATTATCTTAATAATATTTTTTGAAATAACATTTTCCAGATCTATTTTCTAAAAACCAGTTGTTTATATTTCACTGAACAGTTTCTCTTCAGATGATTATGTTTTATTTTAATAAAATGTGATGAAATATTTAGACTGAAAATGATAAAAGTCCATATTTTTGCAGCGTACAGTTACTGTTCATAAACCACTGTTCCTGTTTTTAGGGTCCATTATATCTGCTTCACACATAACAAATGTAATGAAGTTTTATCATGTAAATGAGTTTTAGTTTAATGAAAATGAAACATGTCATTCTACAACATTTTTATTTGACCTTTGGTAGAAAATGTACAGTATTTACTTTGGCAGGTTTGTTTTCTCTTAAAGCCACTATTGTATTGTATGTTTTGACTATTTTTCTTTGTTTCTTTTGGTTGAGAATGATTTTTAATTTTTCAGCATTAGAAACTTTCTTTCTTTCTTTTTTTAATCTTTATTTTGAACATGTAGAAAATTAAATCAAAACAAATCAAGCAACAAAACGTTAATAATAATAATGATACACAAATGGTTGATAAGTGAACAAAATAATGTATATATATATATATATATATATATATATATATATATACTCATACAAATGATCTGTCTATTACTTTCTATTGGTCTGTCTTTATTTTCTTTCTGTCTTTTTCTTTCTATCTGTTTATTTCTGTCTGTCTTTCTTTTTCTGTCTCTGTCTTTTTCTTTATATTTATTTCTGTTTGTCTCTTTCTTTCTTTCTGTCTGTCTATATTTATTTATGTATTTCTGTCTGTCTTTCTTTTTCTTTTTTCTACCTATCTTTCTTTTTCTGTCCGTCTGTCTCTTTCTTTTTCTGTCTGTCTGTCTCTTTCTTTTTCTGTCCATCTGTCTCTTTCTTTTTCTGTCTGTCTGTCTCTTTCTTTTTCTGTCTGTCTGTCTCTTTCTTTTTCTGTCTGTCTATCTCTTTCTTTTTCTGTCTGTCTCTTTCTTTTTCTGTCTGTCTGTCTCTTTCTTTTTCTGTCCATCTGTCTCTTTCTTTTTCTGTCTGTCTGTCTCTTTCTTTTTCTGTCAATCTGTCTCTTTCTTTTTCTGTCTGTCTGTCTCTTTCTTTTTCTGTCCGTCTGTCTCTTTCTTTTTCTGTCTGTCTGTCTCTTTCTTTTTCTGTCTGTCTGTCTCTTTCTTTTTCTGTCTGTCTGTCTCTTTCTTTTTCTGTCCGTCTGTCTCTTTCTTTTTCTGTCCGTCTGTCTCTTTCTTTCTGACTAGACAGTTTGTAATAATAAAAGGATATGGAACCAGACTGGTATGTGATACTTCCTTATTTTGCAAACATCTTAATTCCTCAGAAATGCTGAAATGTCCTTTTGTCACAATGTTCAAGGTTTAGTTTTGGTTTCATTCTCATCGTCCATTGTACGATTTCATGACCCATCTTGTTCAGTGTCAATGAAAAATGTTGTTTCTCTGAATTGACTTAAATTAAACATTTATTTTGCTAATATGAAAACAGCCTTACAAGAAAAACAAAATGAATGCAACAGTTTTATATGAAGTGTTATTTATTGTTTTCCAGTGATAAAATCTGATTTATTTGCCTTTGATTTTGAATTATGATGTTTTGTTTATGGTGAATCACAGTAATATATGCTACAACTATTAAAGAGAAAAAAGCAGAAATGAATTTGTTGTTATTTTTATTTGTGTGTTTTAAGTTCAGATGTGTTTTTTTGGGTAAATTTTTACCTGGATTTGTTAAAAAAAAATCCCCTTATTGTACTGCTGTAAAATATTTATTTTAAATATGCTGTTCTGTATATGTCCACAATATGCAATATGAATTTAATTACGACTCAATTTAAGACATTCTGTTTTGTTTTTGTTTTTTTTAGATTATAGTAGATTGTGAATGAAAACTAGGATCGTAATGCATTAATAAAACATAATAATTAATCTGATTTAAAACATTTTAACGCAATTAAATGGAAAAGTTGTTGAAAGTGTTGAATAAACATGTTATTACATATATATTCATATTTTTACATATGTTTTGGATATTTTATCCAATTTTTGTTGGGTATTTTAGAAGAATTTTTGAAAATGTATTTTATTTTTTGTAAATTGTTGTGAATTTTAGCATTTTTAAAATAATTTCTCCCTCAAGATTTTTTGTTTCTTAATGTCTTTTTATGTATTTTGCAGCAAAACAACCTCCAAGATAGAACACTTAACCAACATAAAGTGTTTTAATGATGATTAATTTAAATGAATCCAAAGCAACCCTGTGATTAATCTGATTTAAAACTATAATCATTTGACAGCACTAAAACCAACTCAAACAGGTCATGATTATCTCTTAAAATATATAAAATACTGTCTGTTCAGGGCAAAACATACACCAGAAAGTTTAATTATGTACATGCAATATGTAAATTATATATGAATTCCTAACAATTAAAGTTAGGACTTAATTTATAATTTATTTATAATTGTCTGCTGTTACATTAGCAATTAAAAAGAGCAAAAATGTAATTATTTTCCTGGTGGGAAGTGAAAATAAAATAAATTCACACCCATTCAGAGCTAAATTACAGGGTTTTTAATTTGACTTCATCAGTTTCTTAATATACAGTAGAGTTCTTATGCAATTGCAGTTTAAGTTTTGCATTATTATGATTATTTTAGGCAGTTTCAGACTTCATATAAATAGTGTGTTTTGTACAGTCTTAATGAACAATGAATATTTTTGTCTTTTAGAACTGCTATTATTATCTACAGCAGGTTTACCACAAATATAGCAGCTGTTGTTTTTATTCATACAATGTGATTAATGAAGGTCAGTAGAAATATTTGATTCAAAGGGAAATAAGTTCCATCCAACTAAGTCATTGCTCAGAATGAACGTCTGTCTTTAAGCAAAAGTTAGTTTAGACTTCACTGTTAAAAAATGTCAACTGAACCCACAAAAATTCAACATAACCACAATATGTGGCACTGATGTCGACATATGCTTTAGCAGTCATTTAGCCAGTCTAAATACAAAGACGCTAAATTGGTGCTTTAAAAAAAAAAAAACACTGAAAAATGCTTCTGGAGTAAAATAAATAAAACTAATGACATTTTACCACATGTGTGTTAATGTGTTAAATGCTGGTTGGTTCAAGTTTCCAACATAAATCTGGGGTCATAATGTGACATTTTGAGAATTATCTTGGTGCCATGGTAGAGTGGTTCATCCAATAACGGAAGGGTTGGCAGTTTGAATCCTGCTCTGTCGTAGTCAGTCTGTTGTGTCCTTGGGCAAGACCCTTCACCCCCCCCTTACTTCCAGTGCCTCTTACACTGGTGTTTGGTGCAAAATGTCAGTCACGCTTCTGTCAGTCTGCCCCAGGGCAACTGTGGATACATATGTAGTTTACCACCACCAGAGGGAGTATGTGAGAGTGAATGAATAATGGGTCACTAATGTAAAGTGGCCAAACAAGTGCTATATACTGTAGATCCAGTCCATTATTATTCATTAACAAGAGAATATGTTTTATTCCACAGGAATATTGGTCTCAGATCTACTTCTAAACACTGTCTGTTCATTATGATCCATTCACTTGTCCTCTGCTCTAAAGGAACTGTCCTGCTGACTGTGGCCACAGTCAAGGAAAAGACGGCTGCTGAACAAGCCTTTTCTTTTTGTGCACCAACGCTTTAGAACAGTCTTCCTCTGGACATAAGGCAGACACTTGTTCAGTTTGTGTTATATGTCTTGATTTGTTTTACTGTGTTAATGTTTTGTGTTTTATTGTTTGTGGCTGATTTTATTTTTATTCACTGTACAGCACTTGGATTGAAAGCACTTTACAAATAACATTATTATTATCATCATCATCATCATCATCATCATTATCATCATTATTATTATTACTTTACAGGTTCTTTCGAGTGGAATATTTACTAAACCATTGTATACATGTACATAAACCAGCATATATGTGAAATAACACACCATCATATATATTAAAAACATGAACTTTACAGCACTTTTATCATTTCTTTTCTGATTAATCTTATTAAAGTATGTAAGATTTAACACATTTAATGTCTGAAGCAGATATTTTATAAAAAGTGTGAGTGACTAAATAAGTAAAAACACTGGTCATTAGTGCAGCAGGTCCACAGTGGGTGAGTCCAGACCCTGTCGGGCCGTACATCCTGCTCATCGTACACATGCTCCTCTGTTAGATTCATGGGAATGGAATGTGGAGGGCTATGTGTTCAGGGCTCATTTCCCAGCATCCTTCACTGCCCAGGCCCATTGATAATGGTCAGTTTTACTGAGGCTGAGCCAAAACCCAAAAAGAAAAACTAATTACTCCAGAGGCTTGATTGTCCGTTAATTACTGACAGTGGACAGTCATTAGTGATGCACAAAGCTCTGCTTTAATCTCAGATAAACTATGATGCAAATGAGAACATTTGGAGGATCATTTTACTTTGTTCCAGTGAGATGGAAACCTTGGAAACTAATGAATTTGTTGAGTGACATGTGATAAAAAAAAATAGAAAAAAATCTAAAAAAAAAAACGATAGAAAGCTTTGTGACCCAGGACAAATTTAAAAAAGGGACTAACTGGTGTCAGGGGCAATAAACCAAATGTTTTACCTAATTTACCTTTTATCTTACACTGTTCTAAAATTATTTTGAAAGTATTTTCTTCAGACATTAAATGTCCTAAATGTTACATCCTTCAATAAGATGAATCAGAAAACAAATGACAAAAGTGCTGGTTAGGTCATGTTTTTAATATATATGATGGTGTGTTATGATATATTTTTTACAAAAATACTTGTATTATTGTTTGTAATATTTATACATATGAATTATTCTCATTATTGTTGATTATATATATATATATATATATATATATATATATATATATATATATATATATATATATATATATATATATATATATATATATATATATATATATATATATATGTATGTGTGTGTGTGTGTGTGTGTGTGTGTGTGTTCTACTTTCAGGCATTTATCATTTCTATATTTCTATGCCAGTCCATTGATAGAGATCAACAGAGGACAAGTGCATTCTGGGAGCCCTACTGACAGACAATGTAAAACGCAGGTTCGATGGTGCGCGTGCTGCTGTGGCCCTCGAGGATGAACACGTGGTGTTGGTGATTACTCCTCAGTCTCAGAGTTGGAGATTTGGAAACGAGGTACACACCCATTTCCGATTTCAAAATGTGTCCTTTTCTGAAGTTCATTTATGAATGGCAGTTGGGCTAAATAAATAAACAGGAGCAGTTTTTATCACTTTTGAATCACAGAAATTCTTCCGACCTAGACATCCTACCACCTTCACTGCGCATGAGCGTCATACAAAGGCTTGTGCCCATGTGGACGGTCACGGTGGGACCTGTCCCTCCATGTCCCTCCATGTCCCTCCATGTCCCTCCATGTCCCTCCATGTCCCTCCATGTCCCTCCATGTCCCTCCATGTCCCTCCATGTCCCTCCATGTCCCTGTAGAGCTGACATAGTGAATCTGACTTTTGACTATTCTGACATAAACGACACTTACAAATTCAGTAAAACTACTGTAAGTGTAGTCATTTCCTTATTTGTAAATGGCTTTTTGATCATCACAGTGTGTGTGTGTGTGTGTGTGTGTGTGTTTAACTATAACTAACCTCTAAGTTTTCAAGCGTCTTAAAAGTATTTTCCAAATGACTTTTTAACTCTTGTGGAGGTTTTACGCACAATTTAAGGATGACAAATAAGACGTCTTTGAAGTTTCTTAGACCTCCCTGACTAAAAACAGCATTGGTGATGCAATAAACCCACAGATGAGGGCGTCCCGATCAGGTTTCACCCGCTACAAATATCCTCACAGGCTGTTAACGTGCGTAAAGGAGACACGCACCGGCTGCAATTCAACTTTACGCACCGACTGAGAGAAGAAATATAGGACTTCACAGCAGACATGAGTCAGGGTAAGGACTTTATGTCTTCCTATAGGCCAGGTGGTCTTATAATTTTTAAATTTTTCGTACTGTCAACTCGTTTTCAACAAGTATTAGATAAAAGACGCATGTGAAATGTGAGGAGCAGGACTGGTGGATGAGGTTGGATATGTCAGATCCAGAACATAGTGATATAAAATCTGTGGTGTTAAATGTGACCCTGACGATTTGACGTGATTTAATGCAATAAGGAAATATGAAGCTGTAGGGTTTTTTTATAATGAAGTCATCAAGATGCATGTTTGGCAGGTGTTGCAGTTGCACTAACAGTTATTGGTTTGTTTTGACACTTTTGTGCAGTTTTGGACATTGAACGCTGTGATCTGAACATTTCACTTAATAAAAAGAAACATCACACAGACCTGTTTGGAGATGACATTCTAATTGTGAGGAGGGGGCAGAGTTTCACCATCACTCTGCATCTGAAACCTGGCAGCGAAGAGTTCAAACAGGGTGAAACCAAATTCACTCTGATTGTAGAAACAGGTACAGTGTTTTAATATTTGATATTATTGTCTGTTTTTAACACATTTATTAAAATATCCCCTTTTCAACTTTCAGTTGGAAATGAAAGGTTATGCAACTGTTTATTATTTTACCTGTTAATGGGCTTCATGTTCCAGCCTTTTTTTTTTTTTTTTCTCTCAACATAGTTTATGGCTGATGAAGTTTACACAAAATTCACAACTGTTTTTAGTTATAAATGAGTCACATGTTGCAATTTTTCTGTAAGTGCTGGATATGCATAGAACTATAAAAAGTGTAATAGCATTCTTTATATATATATATATATATATATATATATATATATATATATATATATATATATATATATATATATATATATATATATATATATATATATATATATATATATATATATATATATATATATATATGCCTGAAAGTAGAACTTGACATACACACATTCAAGGGGGTAAATATCTGTCAGTTCATTGATAAAGATCAGCAGAGGTCAAGTGCATTCTGGGAGCCTCACTGACAGACAATGTCAAACGCAGGCTCGATGGTGCGTGTGCTGCTGTCGCCCTCATGGTGTTGGTAATTACCCCTCTCTGAGTTGGAGAATTGGAAACGAGGATCAAACCCATTTCCGATTTCAAAATGGGTCCTTTTATGAAGTTCATTCAGTCGGGGTAAATAAAAACCAGGAGCAGTTTTTATCAATTTTCTATCACAGAAATTCTTCCTACCTAAATATCCTACCATATTCACTGTGCATGAGTGTCACACAACGGTCAGTTGCACTGACGACAGTCCGCCCATTGGACGGTCACGGCGGGGGGGCCGTCCCTCCACGGCCCCAGGAAGCGGTGCTGTAAAGCTCACCACTGGAGGCACCTTCACCACCTTCACCACCTTCGCCACCTTCACCACCTTCGCCACCTTCACCACCTTCACCACCTTCACCACCTTCACCACCTTCGCCACCTTCACCACCTTCACCACCTTCACCACCTTCACCACCTTCGCCACCTTCACCACCTTCACCACCTTCACCACCTTCACTACCTTCACCACCTTCACCACCTTCGCCACCTTCACCACCTTCGCCACCTTCACCACCTTCGCCACCTTCACCACCTTCGCCACCTTCGCCACCTTCGCCACCTTCGCCACCTTCGCCACCTTCGCCACCTTCGCCACCTTCGCCACCTTCACCACCTTCGCCACCTTCGCCACCTTCGCCACCTTCGCCACCTTCACCACCTTCGCCACCTTCACCACCTTCGCCACCTTCGCCACCTTCACCACCTTCGCCACCTTCACCACCTTCGCCACCTTCACCACCTTCACCACTTTCGCCACCTTCACCACCTTCACCACCTGACCCCTTCCTGTCAGACCCATAGCGTGCTGGCTGAGGCGAGGCGCAGGCGCATACGTGCAGCAAAGTCAGTGATGAAAAATTGCACCTGTTTTTATTTTTCCCCAATTCCCATTCATGAGCAAAAGAACTGCAGAAAAAGACTCATTTTGAAATCGGAAATGGGTTTGTTCCTCGTTCCCCATTGTTTTCCACTTCCTGATTTGAAAACAGAAATTGAATGTCCACCACACACACACACACACACACACACACACACACAGACCCTAACATCCAATGCCCCCCCCCCTGTTCTTTTGACAAATCTCACCCTATATATATATATATATATATATATATATATATATATATATATATATATATATATATATATATATATATATACAGTATATATATGACCTTCTCTCCAAGGATTCACCATTTTAATCCTCAGCCTATATAACGTTCATGTCTATTCGTGTCTGTCAGGTCCATTACCCAGGAAAGAATCGGACACGAAGGTTTCTTTTGGACTTTCTGACTCCACAGTGGACACTGACTGGAGTGCGTCAGCGTTAACTGGTCCCTCTGGAAACACAGTCTCTGTGAGCATTAAATCTTCCCCAAACTCCCCCATCGGCCTTTATTCTCTGACTCTTGACCAGGAGGGACAGAAGACTGCTTTAGGACAGTTCCACCTGCTTTATAATGCCTGGTGTCAGAGTAAGTACACAGTGATTTATTAATTTTTTTATTATTTTTTTTTTTTTTAGAAGACAAGCCCAACAAAACCGCAGTAGACACTAAAGTAACACAATTCAAGAAAAATAATAAAATAATTAAACAAAACATAGCAAAAAAATTAGCAACAGCATCAACAGAAACTAATAAATATTCACAAAATAACAAATAATTAAGTAAAAAAAGGGAATAAATGACGAGTGCCATAATTTATTTCCAGTAGTTTTAGTTTGGCCTTTTTCTTTTTCTAAATCAGTTGCTTTTTGACACATGTACAACAGTTCAAAGAACAAAACTCTCAGTAAAATAACACAAAAAAAACTTGAATTTTTCTGAATTTTTAGACTAAACCAGAGGTGTCAAACATGCGGCCTGGGGACCAAAATCGGCCCGCCAATGGGTCCAATCTGGCTCCTGGGATGAATTTGTGAAATGCAAAAAAATACACAAAAGATATAAATAAGTAAGGAAGTTAAAATTATTTGACATCAATTCAATCTAAAATGGACCAGACCATAATAATAATAAACAATTAAGAAAAAAAACCCTCCAAATTTTCGTCTTTGTTTTAGTGAAAAAAGGGAATAAATTAAGAAAGAAACAAATAAATAAATAAAAAAGACTAGTCTGATACAAACAAAGTGAATGTGTGTGGAATCTGATGTGTGTATTTATAAATCCACTGTTGTCTTTAAGTTGTGATGTGCATGTATATAAATAATAAACTAAAGTGCTATATTATTAATATCGCACTTATTTTTCTTAAGAATTTCCAGGTTGTTAATATTTGTTCATGTTACGTTCAAGTACAGTTTGTAAATGTAAACATTTTCATGAAGGAATTTGACTATTTTTGCTCAAAAACATTGAGAAAACTTTGGAGTTGACATTATTTATATGTTTTAATCCTATTATTTCTATTATTTTACTGGTCTGGCCCACTTCATAACATTTTAGGCTGAATGTGACCCCTGAATTAAAATGAGTTTGACACCCCTGAACTAAACCATCCATTCAGAATGCGTCAGGGGGTAAAGCTTTAACTAACATTGTGTTAATGTACTGTTTCTATGTGTGTTGGATGACAGGAGATGCTGTGTACATGCCCAGTGAGGTAAAGAGAAAAGAGTATGTTTTAGGTCAACATGGACTGATCTACAGAGGAACACGTAAACGCATCAGTGACACGCCCTGGAACTTTGGACAGGTTGTTGAACAGCGTTTAGGATTTCCTCAGGATTCTCACTGTTAGAAACATAAAACACAACAAATATTAACATTAATCTCTCTTTTCTCCTTTTAATTGTCTGCAGTTTGAGACTGGAATACTCGATATCTGTCTGAAGATCTTGGATGACAACCCCAAATTTATATCGGACGCTGACAAAGACTGTTCTGGAAGGAGAAACCCCATTTATGTGACCAGGGTGTTGAGTGCTATGGTACGTAACCCAGAAACACTCAAACTGGAACCAAAAGCATCTGCTGATCTAAAATGTTTAACTCTCTATGTGACTTATTAAGGAAATTCATTTTAGAGAAAAGTGTCTAAAGCCCTAAAGTAAGTTTCCTGTGCTTATTTGCTTATTTATATCTTTTTATTCACTTTTCTCTGTTTCTAATATAATAAGCCTCAATTAGGAAAGTTAACTTAAATAAATTAAATAAAGGAACATACCTGATTTTCACAGAAAAAACACAAAATACAGAGGATTATATTATAACGAGGACTGTCATATGATGATGATGAACATTTTTAAATCAGATTAATCATAGTGTTGCTTCGGATTCATTTCTATTAATCAAGATCAGAACACTTTATGTCGGTCGACTGTTCTGCTCTGAGGGTGTACTGAAATGAAGGGTGTAGTAATAATAACAATAATAATAATAATAACATTGGCGGGGACAGAATTTGAACACACTTAAAAGCCATGAAATAACATCTCATTTAATTTTTGTCAAGAAAAATTAAGACATTTTAGCAAAATTTAAATTTTTTAAGCCACAATTTATTTCATTTTTATTGGTCATTTATAACTGCATTATATATTTAATTATAGTTATTGTCACAAGACCGACATGTACATCTAGTTTCATCTCATTTTTGTCACATGATAAAGGTTTATTGACGACAATATTTATATTTCTTGATGAAAGCAATGCTACAGATACTCAGGCTGTCTCCACCAATGACACACTGTCTTTGAGAGGTGGAACTAAAGAGAGAAAAAGTACAAATTAATCTTCTGTTTAAAATTGGTCTGGACATTTTATAAACATCCAAATATTAGTATGGACACGTCCACAGTGTACATACACAATTTAACACCAATGACTGAAATCCCCCACAAAGTACACAAAAATACACTAAGAAACAAAGAATATGGAGGAAAAAAATACACAAATGATGCTAACATTCCCCAAAAAATAAACAAACATAAAAAAGTGATGAAAAATCTAAAACGTAGTCAAAAACTCTTCTAAAAACAGATTAAAAAACACCAATAAATTTGATAAAATATCCACTACATATGAAAATAAAATAAAATAAATAAATTATATATATATATATATATATATATATGCAATGAACATGTTTCATTCAACACCTTCAACAGTTTCAACTAAACAACTGTAAGCAACCATAACATTTAACTGTATTAACATTTTTAATCAGATTAATCATGATGATGGTTTAATCTGCATCAATGTGTTAAATTTGACAGTCCTTATTTTAATAAATGTGATCAATCACTTAAGAAATTTACTAATTTTGGAATTGCCACGTAAGTACCACTGGATGTGTAAGAGTTAAAATAAAATGAGACTCGACATTCTTAAGCTGCTCCTGAAAAGCTTTGAGTTTAAACTGAGCTGCAACTACACCATGGTATAAAAGACTGTTTTTTTCTTTCCTCTAATTCTTTTCTGTTGCCTGTTCATCCCCTTGGAGACTTTTGTGTTGAAAAGATGAAGCCGAGGGAAACTGGCTGTGAAAACCACTGGGATAAAACTTAATAGAACAAGTTCACAAAGAAACCATTGATTTCACACTCAGAGTGGAAAACTCACACACCACTTGCAAAATAATAATGTTATAATTGTACTGATTTTCAAATGATCAGCCACCAAAATGTTAAAGTACAATGTAAATCCAGGTGGATATCAAACCATATTTCAGAGAAAAAAACATTATCCTGGTCTACAACTAACATTC